>JAOVYW010055324.1:0-23330 GCA_025775045.1 Hiodon tergisus | reverse complement strand
AGACCTTTTTGTAGGCCATCAGTTGGGACTGAACCAGCTGATATTAATTTGCACTGACAAGGGGCTGGATTGCTTTTCAATTACTGATAGTTTTCAGCTGTTGTCTTGGCTTTCCATGCCTTTTTGCACTTCCCTTTCTTCATATGTTCAATACTTTTTCCCTGTGTCATTTCACATTATTACACATAACTTAATTTGTTTTGGTTTCTTTGTATGTATGGATTACTTGGGTTTTTAACAACATCTGGTGAAAATTTCATGTTAATAGCACCTTTGGAAATATATTTACTGAGAAAAATGGTGACGTGTTCAATACTTATTTCACCCGCTGTACATGTTTTTGTATGTGTATCAAGGATCAAGGTGCCATATGTATGTGTATTTTATTTATATATATATATGTGTGTGTGTGTATATATTTTTAGAAAAACCTGACTTAAATATAAATGATGATGTAGCCTTCCTATTCAAAAATATTTAATATTTTTTTGCCATTGACCTAATAACCTACTCTGCCAACATTTATACTAGCTTTTGGTACTAGCTCACAATATTTAAAAACTGCCTTTTTCAATATCGTGGTTGCAATTAAAGTGTCTTCCCAGATTTTACAATATTTATGTGATTATAACATTATTCTGCCCACGTGACTAAGGTCTTTATTCCATGGACTCATCCAGTATTTAAATGAAGACAGAATATCAGGGAGGAATTCCCTGAGGTAGAAGGGGTTAAACTTCCTGGGGTCGCTCGCTAGCGTGGGAGACATGGAAACCAGAGCTAAGAATACGCCCTGTAAATCTGTCTTGGACCTTTGAACCGCACCCTGTGGAAAGAGGAGGGAGGGGGGCTTTGGGAGGGAGATATTTCCAGCCTCTGTGTCTGAAGACAGAAGAGCTTGTTGAGTTTCAGGCTGTGGTGTTTGTAGAAAGGTAAATAAAACAATCCAAATGGAAATGCATTTTCCTCCTCCCCACCCTTGATTTTTGAGCCAGTGACCACATACAGCCATTCTGTTGTAAAGTGCACATTACTGTTCTAGGTTTTAAGGGTTGAGGGAAGTGAAAATCCCTCTTGATTTCTCATCTCACTGAGCTTTTCATTAGACCAACAGACAGCTGCTCCTTTTTATGCTTTCATTGGTTAAATTCTGTTGATGACTGGCTGGGCGAACAGGCAGTGCAGAAAAAGTCAGACCTGATAAAATAACCTTGGCTCAAATAAAAAATTTAGTAAAAGGCCTAGCTGAATTAATTCACATTTTACTGATTTGATTGGCAGGTATCTGGTGACAAACCTGATGGGTGCCGATCTGAACAACATTGTCAAGTGCCAGAAGCTCACAGACGACCATGTCCAGTTCCTCATCTACCAGATCCTGCGTGGTCTAAAGGTAAAAAGCCACACAGTCACTGTAAAGTTACCCTGTACCTTATACCATATTAGGTTGCTACTCTAGGTGGTTGCTTAGCAGCCAAGAACTCAACAATGTGAACCCTGAACTGGCCCTAATAAGCCAGGAGCCACTATTGGAACATGTCTCTAATACGATATATGGTTTGTTATTGAAAACATGGTTCTTAAAATGGGAAAACGCTAACATGCATGGTTCTCGAATTAAGGAAACAAGTTTGGTACTTTCAATTCTGCATGTGCTAGGGCTGGCTTATTCAGATTCATGTTTCGAATGTTATACGAATTTGAGAACAGTTGCAGTATTTTAAGTTGAGCTGCAAGTTTTGGTTAAAAAAAACTACTTGTTGGTTATTGGATTGTTGCAGCCTAAATTGCTTCTCCAATTTAATTATATAATTATTTTGGTTATGTGTGTGTTTGTGTGTGTATACAGTAGTGGCCAAAAGTGATGTCCGACCTAGGAAAATTGATGCCTTTGGCCTTTATTCAAACATATTATAAAAAATGTATTAAAGATTTTGAATTCATGTTGAAGTTGTGCTTGGAGTGTAAAACTAATGTACGCGCTCCAAGTTTCAGTTATTTTATTTGTCATGAAGCAATGAAACATGCCAAATGGTGCAAAATTGTCAGCGCAAATCTGTCATACAAAGTTTGCACTCATTGTTCCCACCCTATAATTGCTACAGGTGTGTCAATTAAGGTGTTGGCTATATAATTAGACGTTTTAGTAATTTGTTGGTTGTGGTGAAAATGGCATAGAGGAAGGAGCTGTCCTCTGAACCAAAGAGGCTATGGTCAAAATGGTGAAATCTGGTCAATCAGCGTCGGATATTGCTTGTGTGCTGGATTTGAATGGTCACAGAATTATTGCAAAGCACCTTGGGGCCAGTACGGTGCAGAATATAAAGCGATGTGGTTGGCCAAGGAAGACGTGCGTTTTGTAGTCAATGTATGCTTTATTTCCTGTGAACTTTGTTTTTCTATGCATTTTAGAATATAACCAGTATTCCTTGATACGCTGTAGTTTGCCTTTTTTGCTAAATTATTTTGTCAGTTAAATATCTTAACTAATTTTAGTGTTTTCTTCTTCCCAATATTACATACTCCTCATGTTTTGATGGTTTAATCAAACCTGTAAGGTCATTAAAAGCAAATACTGTGCAAATATCCCCTCTGGACATCACTTTTGGCTGCTACTGTGTGTATGTGTATATGTATGTTTATATACCAAATTGCATCATCGCCTACTGGTGGAGATCACTGAAATCTAAAATCACACACGTGATACAGCAGCAAGATAAACTGAGAGAGGAATGGACATTACGTGAAGGACAACAGGGAATATCTCAAAAACTAGTGTTCAGATAAAGCACATATTGTGGCTGGAAAAAGTCTTACAAAAGTAAAAGTATACAAGCCCGGATATCTGATTGAAAGTCAGGCCTGGGACATACTGTATTTTTCTGTATGTAAAGTGTCAGTGTGAGATGGAAACATGTGAAAAGTGCTTTATAAAAATAAACTGATTGATTGAAAGTTCGTGCAAATTACTGATCCCTGACAGTCTCTGGTGTCGCAGCGATAAAAATTGGATCCCATTGATAGTCGCTTCTTTCGGGAATAATTTGTACTTAGCCTTTTTCCCACGTTTTCCCCCCATCTAGTTTTTTCGGTTTTCTGCGTTTCCAGAATTAAATTACCATATTATAGTATTTTGTTGCTCAGTTAATGGCAGTTTGTGTTTTTTTACTATACATTTTTTTATACAGTATGTGTTTTTACTTACTTTGCATAATTTGGGCAGCCGCTTAATTGGGCCAAATTGCTCTGGTCCCGATGTGTCCCAATTAATTGGAATTCCACTATATATATGTGTCTATGTATATATTTGTTTGTGTATTTTATCATCTTGTAGTGGAATGGCTATCCGTGAAATTTAGTGCTTCGGATTTATTTATTTTTTCTATTTCAGTACATCCATTCAGCAGACATCATCCACAGAGTAAGTCGCATCTGTTTAATCCTTCACACTGATACTATGGGGAAAGCTGTCATGAATCTGAGAGAAAATATTTTTCTCTGTAGGACTTAAAGCCCAGCAACCTGGCTGTGAATGAAGACTGTGAGCTCAAGGTGAGTGAAAGCTAGAATAATGCTCTACCAGGGCCCTACTGTTAATAATGCTGGCATTGCTTTCTCTTTCCTTGGCAATATGTTTTGTAAATACTGCCGAAGCTGAAGAATGACTCCATTACTCATTACTCTCATCACAGTGGCTAACGGTTTGTTCCTATTTATACCCTGCTCATGCTGTAGATCCTTGACTTTGGGCTGGCTCGACACACTGATGATGAGATGACTGGTTACGTGGCAACCCGATGGTACCGAGCCCCGGAGATCATGCTTAACTGGATGCACTACAATGTGACAGGTGGGGATCCATGGTGGTGTGTGATAAAGCCTCCTCAGCAGTAGAAAGTGCGTGCTGATGATGTGCCATGTGAAAATTACTGATTTGATATATAGGGAAACTAACAATGCGATGTTATTTGGTGTTATTGCGTTAAACAAGTTGTTTAATATGCTTCTAAAATTCATGTTCAGGAGCATAACTGAGTTAATCCTTATTCTAGAATTGATGGGTAGAGTGTTGATTATCAGAAAAAAGCCTTAACATGAATATATTCTTCTTTAATGACTTTCCCCCCTGCAGGCAGTTACTGCTAAATTTGTTTTTAATTTAATTTGTAATAGTTTAAATTTGTTAATAGTTGATAGTTAAATTTTTTTTTTTGTTGTTGTTGTAGTGGATATTTGGTCTGTGGGCTGTATTATGGCAGAGCTTCTCACTGGACGGACGCTGTTCCCTGGCACGGATCGTATCCTTTATTTTGGTGGCTTTGAGTATGACAACTGATGTCCTGGTCCTGGGTGCCGTGACTTGAAGCAGTTTAGTAAAGGTGGGAGATAAATATGTGCACATGCAGGCACAGGTCTCATGTCCACCTCAAAGCACATTTGGGGTGAGTGTGCATGTGGTGTATTGGCTGGAAAAGCTGCACATTAGAGTGTCACGTGATGGATGATGTCTCTTGTGCTGCCTGTCCTAGACCCGTTCCTCCAGGGACGATTTTCATCTCCCAGCTGTGGACACGTGCGCTACTGCTTTGTCGTCGTGCATTAGATGGTGAAACGGGATGCCTGGTTCAGAGAAAACATCCACCGGCCAAGACTTGCTCAGCTTTGCCACTCTCCTTTGTTCTACATTTATTTATTTCTCAACACTTAATTCAAGGGCTTAGAGCATGGTCAGTGACAGAGACTGGGGTGCATTGGGAGGTCATGCATTGGACTCTGGGGTATGGTAACCTTAAAATCTCTGTATTAGTTATAGAAGTCGGCATGTAACGTTTGATTATTGTTTTTGAATTTGTCTTTAGTGCTCATTCTGATTTAATCTCAAAGTGGTTTCATTCTAGCAAAATTATTTAATAAATTGGTTCATGTCTGAATAATATTTGCCTGATGCATCAGTCTAGTTTTTACTGGTTATGGGTTTTAGTCATTTACCCCAGGGAATGTCCAGATTTATCGTCAGTAAAGTTCTGAATTGCGACAATAGCATGCAAATAACATTGGTAGCAGTAAAGCGGGTATTTCTTCAGTCACTAAAGGAAAGCCGCTTATCTGTAGAAAATCTATGGAAAATATCTGATTTAATTCCTTTGTTTTTCACTGATATGATGTCGGGGCTAGATTGTAAATTCAGAAGTGTGGTGTTTTGAAGGAAAAACATAATTGCACCCTTGTTTGCATGTTTGGTCAGAGGCAATTTGTTTACCCATGATTGACGTGTGCTTATTTCAAAGCCCCTCCTTGGATTCTGTAGCTCTGGTCTGGGGTGATAGAGCAACTGTTCTCCAACACCCTGTATTATATCTCGCCTTCTCACACTACGCCTGTGCATTTACCTCCCGGTTTCAGAAAAGCTCAAGTTTAAAATATGAGGCAGGTGTACATTTTGTGTGTATAGAAGGGTTTCTTCAGGTAGTTTTCTGGCATAATCTGTTTTTTCAATATGCATGTACAATATCAAGGGTTGGGACAGACAAATCATCAGAAAGCCTCCCTGCTGTTTAATTTGAAGCTGTCCAACTAACTTGCAATCTAATTTGCTGGTATTCCCCATTGCCTGTTAGTGGACTGTTCAGTGAAGTCCCGGTTTGGTTTAGTTTGGTGCATTGGGTGTTTTTAAAACAAGAAACTGCAGTTAATACCTGATTGATTTGACCCACAGTGAAGTCCCAGGAGTTTCAGTGACGTGTTGCACAAGCCCGGTCGATGAGGCCCAGTTGCTGGTTCCTCAGGTTTTCACAGAAAGGCGCACGAATGCCACGTTTTTCACCCCACCTGAGTGCAACCATCAGGGCACCTCAGGATCTCTTCACCCCAGCGGGGAGGATACAGAGCTGTCCGGGTCATGGGTGGAACCAGGCCATGCTTGTCTTTCTCACCATATTCTCTCTTCGCCCCTCTGTCTTAAAAAAGTACTTTTTATTATTTCTGGTGCAACAGTAGTGGTCTGAGCACTGCTTCATTAATCGGCATCCCTGCTTCTTTACCCAAGCTATCTTTCACCATCCCAGTTGAAAAGCCCATTAGCACCATGTTAGACAGAGCAGCCTGGTGATGTATGTTTGTGGTTTTATTTATTTTTTGGTGGAAAAAGAAATCAAGCTGCACAGGCAGGTTTAAAATATGCATACTTTTCCTTGTCTTATTGTTTGCATGGCTTGGACATCATATTGTGCATTGGTGAATTCATTAATTTATTTGTTTGTACTTAGAGCTTTCCTCATCTGTCACCGTGCTGGGGCATTAGTTAGACAGGCATCTAGCGCTATCCCCTGGTTCTTCCTCTTCGACCGTGTCTCCCACCCCTAATCCCTTGCGGTTTTCCTTTATGTTGGTCCGATAGATATTGATCAGTTGAAGCTCATTATGCTGCTCGTCGGAACTCCAGGGCCAGAGCTCTTGATGAAAATATCTTCAGAGTCTGTGAGTTTTGCCTCATCTTCATTTTTGCCTGATCACTTAGGTTGTCGGTTTCGCTTTCTGCCTCAAACACGTGATTTACTACTGCTCCATGAGCAGCTGTAACAACTGCTTTTGTGTGCTTCTATAGCATGTTTTCCTCTTCATCGTTTAGTAAAAAAAATTTTGTCAAAGTTTTTGGGATGAGGGTACAACTCGGACCTGGAATGTCTCTATTTGCCACTATGGATGTGACCTCTCAGAGGTGTGTGAGAGTAAGTGTGTGTTTGGGATGGTGGAGAATAAAGTAGGTTGGTTTGCATGCAACAAAGTTTAACGATAATATAAAAAGGTTTTATTCAGACTGTTGGTATTGCATCCAGACAGCTAGTACCGTGTTACTGATTGCTTTGGAGCCTTCTCCTATGCCAGATAATTACTAAATTTCTCTGCTTATTTTTTCTGTACCACTTTCACGCATCCTTGATACTTTTAAATTGCAACCTTTTCCAACCTCTTTTCTAACCTGGCACCCATGGCTTTTTAAAAGACATTTTGTCCCATCTCCTCCCCCTATCCTCTGTGTCCACATGCTTCTAAATCGATTGTGTGCCTACCCCACCTCGCTTTTTGATCTCACTGGGATTATGTAAATGACGGACCAAAAAGAAACAATGTTTATGAAGATTGTTTGTGAAACTTGTGGTGTAACCCCCTTGACCTGGGTCTCAAAGATATAAACCAGCTTCAGCAGATAATGCGGCTGACAGGAACACCTCCTGCCTGCCTAATAAGCAGGATGCCCAGCCACGAGGTGAGCAGGACGCCCATCCGCTGCCGCATCACAGGGCCTGCAGGTTTTGTTTACCCCGCCAGACCATGTCCTGGGTGTGATTGGCTGCTGCCCATACTACTTTTTGGAAGAAAAAAATAATCCTTGCTGTCTCTGCTGAAATGACATCTGCTTGCTTATTCTGTCGCTCTTGGCTGGGTGCCTGCTAATCCAGCCGTGTCTGAGACTGAAAGACGGGTCCATCCGTGGTTTCCAGTTGCTTCTATGTCGTTATTAGTTACTGCAACAGCATTAGCGTGACACAGGGCTGTTAGTGGACACCAGTGTGTGCATGGGGTGCTGATTTTGTACCCATTGGCAAGGGTACAGTATAAGTATAAAATTCTAAGCACTGCAAGTCATTCTGGATAACTAATAGTAGGCAAGCAGTAAGGTTAGCTTGCCCAAATAGGGTAGAAAACAACATTCTGAAGTGTCCCCTAGAAGCAGACCATAGAACAAATTAGTTTTGTAAGGAAGACTCTTGATCTAAAACCAAACCAGGACACCACATTTTGTTTGTTTAAATGAGTCTATTGTAGAGAGTCCATAGGGAAAGAGAATGCAATAACACGATGAATGAGGGAAATAGTAAAACCTCAAATACTCCCTTTTCTTGTGAAATGACCTTACCTGAGTGTCCACAGATCATCAACCCCATTTTATGCCAAAGTGATACCTGTGATAACTACTTGCCTTCCCACATTCCATTTAAAAAAAAAAAAAAAAAAGGGGGGGAGCACTATGCAGACATCGCAGCCCCTTTTCACCCTCTTGTGATGGTGTTGTGCTGCACAACTGCAAGATATTAGCAGACTGTGCTTTCATATGTAGATCAGTTTTCTTTCAGTGGAGGAAACCACAACTTCTAATGCAGCAAATCCACAACTACACCTAAAATTAAGAGCTTTAAAAGAAGATCCTGCAAAGTTTCTGAAAGTTTTCCTGAATTTGAGCAAACCAGGGAGGCCTAAAACAAATTCCTCTCGCTTGTCTTCAGCGCTATCGCTCTGTCTCCTCCTGCCTCCCTCTCTCTCGCAGCAAGTTGAGGTCACTTCAGCAGAGCCAGTGTGCAGGCTGAACCCACACTGTCAGTATCGTTTGATGAGATGGCATTGCTGCCCTGGGTTAACTTCTCCAAACAAGCATAGCTTTATAATAAAGCCATAGCCCTTAATACTATACCAAGAAAACCTGTCTGAGCTGGCATATACTAATATGCTTTTGAAATGGATAACGGGCGAATAAGCACTTCAAGCGTTTCCAATGTTTAGTTGCTTAACTTTTGTGCCTCCATTTCAACAGGCAAGAAACTACATCAACTCTTTACCGCAGATGCCAAAAAGGAACTTTGCTGATGTGTTTCTGGGAGCTAACCCTTTGGGTAAGAGTTAATCTAGTCTTGTATTGCGTTATATGTGTTGTGTAGATAGTGTGAATTTTAATGAGCATGTTGAAAGCATCTGAATTGTTTTAAAATTGAAGAGTGTACTTAAGAGTTTGACTGGCCTACATATGTCTGCTTTCATAGCTGTGGATCTGCTAGAGAAGATGCTGGTCTTGGACACAGACAAGCGGATCACGGCCTCAGAGGCACTCGCCCATCCCTACTTTGCCCAGTACCATGACCCGGATGATGAGCCAGAGGCCGAGCCCTATGACCAGAGCTTTGAGAGCCGAGAGCTGGAGATAGAGGAGTGGAAACGTAAGTCCCAAGAACAATCCCTAATCCCACAAGTACCCCCACCACACCCCACTTCTTAGGAACATGGAAACTGCATTAGAGAACTCCAGTCAAATTAAATGGTTTTATGGATTAAGTGATACTACGTGCTCTGTTGTGGATTGGTTTCTGAGTGTCGTATTTGCTAGTCTTTGTAGTTAATGACCAGACCCAATCTGGTGCTGAGAATCCGCTGAAGTTTTTCTCGTGATACATCGCTAGGCCTTTTTTCCCTGAAGTTTGAGGAAATCTAACTTGGTGAGGCTTTGCAGTATGTACCAGCAATTTTCCGTTAGTTCCATGAGTAACAGATCTTTCCGTTCAACCTCCAGAACTGACCTACGAGGAGGTGTTGAGCTTCCAGCCACCAGACTTCGAAGGAGACAAGATGGAGTCATAGGGGTCGTTAATAGCACTTTCCACTGTTGGTGAATTCCCTGCAGAGTGGTGAGAACTCCTGCCTCCCCAGACCTCATTCAAGTGCCTCTCGTTGTTCATCACTGGGTCCTCTGTGGGTACAAGGGGCAAAGGTGGCTCTTTCTACTACTAGCAGTATGACATTGAAAGAAAAAAAGAAAAAACCCTTCTGCTTTGGTCTCAGAGCTGGGACATTTTTGGAGAGAAAAACATGTATTACTATTGTCAGTTACCCAAAATGTTTTGATTGAAAAGTTATTTGTATGGTCAGAAACAAATGCAATTCGGTATTTAAATTGTAAAGGCAAACAAAAAACCACTACTTTTATTAGTGCAATTATTTTACTTGCTGGTATTTTTGTTCCCCATATCCTTGCCTATATTAAGTCTAAAAATTTTCAAAACTAATTGTTTTGTACTTTCACATTTGGATATTTTACATCCGTATTTTAAAAAATGGTCAGATGACATGGAAGAACCATGCCAGTTTGTTAATTGTGGAAATAGTCCAGCTGCCTGCAGCAAGGACAGTGAGCATTCACAGCAATACTGCCAATGATTTGTTTTCATAAAAACTTAACATGTCACTCGCACTACTCGAGTCATGCCATACTGTGAATGTTAAGCTTATAGCAAGTATATATACAAGCAGCCAAATACCCTGGTTCATTTTTCCATCATCAAAAGCCAAATCAGTGTTGGCGTTACAGATCCTGGAACCTTAACTTTAACTAAAGCCACTTGGGGCTCTTGTCTTCATTCATCTCTTCTCTAACCAAGCCTCATCATATTAGAATTAAACATTCACTTTGTTTCTTGTTTATCTCTGATTTCAAACGGTAAGCATTGATTAAATCTCCTATTTGGTTCCAGGCTTGTATATATTTTAACTGTTACTTAAGGGTATTCTGACCCTAACCACACTCCTTTCTAAACAGTTGTTAGGACACAAAGAAACAAGAACACATTTACAGAAACTAGAACTGTTTTGTCATTGAGGGAGGGATTTTGGACCTCTGTTTGGTCTCCCCTGATGTGCTCACCAGGCTGAATTCCTGCCTACATTTTAGGGCCAGAGATAAGTATTTACTCATGGATTCCTGCCTGGCTTATTCCCTCCCTACACTAAAATGACTCTCCTCTATGGAGAGATTACTGTGTACCAAAAGTACATTGATAGGACAGCATAGAGGAGATGATCAGTTAAAGCGCTTTCTTTCTTTTAAATGTGGTCTTGCATCATTTTCCTCAAATACTGACATGAGAGCTAGATAAGTCCAGTAACCGAGCTGAAATCCCTCTCTCAATGACAAAACATTTCTAGTTTCTGTAAACATGTCCTTGTTCCTTTGAGTCCAAACACAACTGTTTAGAAACTTGCCAGAAACTGAGCCACTGTTTATTATATAAAGAGCTGCCAAAAAGCTTCTCCCTTAAATGAGGCTCCCCACCAACAATGTTTTAGGAATTTAAGTAATGATTTCAGGATGTATATAAATATATCAGCTATAGCTTTCTTAAATCATTTTATCCTATGACTGTGTTTATTGTATTAAGATTATTTGATTCCATAGAGCTTTGTCTGTATCGAGCATGTCTTTCAGTATGTGTGGGTGTGTGACTGTATGCGCGCGTTTACAGATGTTTTTAAAGGTAATGTTTAAATCACAAAAATGTAATGTGGTATGACAAATAAAGAAGTACAATATTTAAAACGTAAGTAAAGCAAATAAATGTAGTTTATCGCTTCATTTTTTAAATGGTTATATAAACGTTCTTCATACAGACGTTTACCTACGTTGCAATTCATATAATCTGAGAGTGAGTAATGTGTAAATACCACTGTCAAAAAAATAAAGACACATATTTTTCAAAACCGTCAGCATTAATTTAGTCATTTTTACTATTTTACTGCCGTAGATTTTAAGTGTAGGGCCATCTGTCCCTAAGTGTGAGAGGACCTGCTGAACCCTAGTATGACAACAGGTTTAAGCCTATGCACCTCAATCCTATGTTTTCTCCTTTGCGTGATTAGTAAAAATGAGCATCAAACATAATTTAATATACCTTTTCAGCCAAAGAGGCTATTATGATGGGCTTGTTTTCACTGTGGTGTTGGCTTGAGATGTATTTATATTTCCATTTACCACAGAAAATCTAATATGCGTTGCCAAACTACATTCCAGCCTCACTGCATGTTGGAACATTTCATTGGACAAACCATACCCTAGGTTATGTCCCAAACATCTACCGACTCCCGTCTGTGAAACCGACTTCTACAAAGCATTTTTTTTGCAAAATACCTTTCAAAGATCAGTTTTGAAGATTGATCCCGGGCATTTTATATCATGAAGCTTCCCTAGCTTAATGCTCCCCCTACAGAGGAAGATGGTTCATTGCATATGGCATTTTTATTCATACAGTGGCAACCTTATTTTGTTGTTACAAAATATAGTCTGATACAGTCAGTGATGGAATGGGGTGGGTGGGTGGGTGAACTGTAGGAAATCACCCCCTGGCCTGTGAGAGAGGTAGCTGGAACCAGCCTACCTATATTTTATTTAGCTTGACTGGATTCTTGATCTGGTCTCAGTTCGACATTAGTTATACATTATGTCCTGTGTATCACCACCAGTAGCAGAAATGTTATCAGATGTGTTCATTAAAGAAGAAATTTAAACCCTCTTTTTTTTTTTTATTAAGTAAATAGTAATGAAAAGTGTATGATGAATGAAAATTTAGAACAATTGTGACCACTCCACAAAACAATTACACATTAGGGCAGCAGTTGGCGCATTAGTTAAGGTTATGCTTTTTCACCGGCCAAGAACAAAACTGCTGCTGTACCTTGTGTTGGGCAATTAACATGAATATATTCAGGAGACATCCAGCTATATACAGTACTGTGCAAAAGTTTGTCATGTGTAAAAAAAAAAGTTACAGAAAGCAAAGATGTGTTCAAAAATAATGAAATTATGTTTCTAAATATAAAATAACTACTTCAACGGACAATAAACAAAATAAAAACAAACAGGGTAGAAGCACTTTGTGAGCACCTTTGCCTTTAAAATGGCAGCAATTCTCTTAGGTATACTGTTGTGCAGTTTTATTAGACAATATAAATTTGTAGGTAGATCATTCTGAGCATCTTGGAGAACTTGCCGCAGTACTTCTACAGACTTTGGCTGTCTGTCTTGGTTCTGCCTGTCCAGGTAATCACAGACAGCCTTGATTATGATGAGATCAGGGCTCTGTGGAGACCATACCGTCTGGCAGAATTCCTTGTTCTTTCAGAAAATGAAAAAATGTTTTTTCTACTGACGCATGCAGAAGACAAAAAAATACATTTGAAAGACTAAATTTCTGTAAAAAAGCTAGGGTGCCTAAGACTTTTGCACAGTACTGTAGATGAATACATTTTTATGAAATTTAATTATTTGTGTGTTGCTTTGTGTGTCTACCTATTATTGACTATTGCAAAGTTCTCTGCTTTCACTTTAGTAATTTAGTATTACCATGATTACAATAGCAGCTTGAGTAAAACTAGATATGGTCTTGAGTGGGAAGGATGGACATTGATATAGCTAGTAGTTGTAATGGCTCTTCAATTTTAATATTGAATGAGTCTTCAGTTCTCACTTGAACTGTGTTTTGAGGCTCACTAAGATTCATTTAACATACCAATGTTGATATCTTGTCCAATCTGTCCAATTCTTCCATGCAAGCTTCCTTTAGGACTGCCTGACAGTGAGATGATCAGAAGCTTCTTCTGCCTTCATGAGGAAACTGAAAATGTACCTCTTCCAACAACACCTCACACCATAATCCTGAATCTCCCCTCAGGATCTGATTGCTAATCCTTGAATTTGATCTTGAGTCCATTGCTTGTTTGTAATTGATTTGTATGTTATCTCCTTTGTAGCACTTGTCTCTGCACCTACTTGCAGTACTTCACCATAGGGCAGAGTAGCTCAGTATCTGTTATTGCATGTTAACCTCTAAACTATAGCTCTTTTGTAAATAGCTCTGCATCAGTGTGATATGTAAAATGTAAACTAACTAATAATCTTTCGATAAAGGATTTCTACATCAGATAAATTCTTTATATTTTATGTATTAAACATATTATTACTGTTTTCTGGTGTTAAAATTGAACAATGCATTAATGGCTGCCACACCACTACAAACATCTTTACAATTTTGAACCACCTCAGAAGTCAGTTATACTATAATACAGCCCAGCCCGATAAATGGCCCCTGGAATAGGCAAGTATTAGCTATAGCCAGGAGCTGCATCATTTTCTGTCGAATAGCCACTAGACAGAGACAATGAAAGACAAAGGTGTTTAATGAACAAGACCTATTCTGCGTAGGAAATTTTCAAGTGGGGGGCACAGTGGGGAACAACAGTTAAATTGGAATGGGGTGGGGGGGCGTCACCCTAAAGTACCAATGATTGACATACTTCACCAATGACAATTAAGCGAAATGTGAAGATCAAAAAACAGAGATGGGACACATTAAGATACTAAAATAGCCAAACCCTGGAAATGCCAAAATCCAGATTTTACAACCTTAAGGCAAAAGCATGATCATTTTACTAAAGTAAAATACAGATAAAATGGTTATTATAATTTGTATTTGTTAATAATACATTATTAAGAACAAGTAAGCAACATACCTTTCTCGGGTGTCTGCCCAAACGTCAGAGCTTTGAAGCTTTGAGGGTGAGATGGCGTTGCAACAAGGGTTTCACGGACCACAGATTGGCGCTGATACTAAATCAAAAGACTGGCGGGGCCAAGAAAAGTGTGTGACAAAGAGTGAAGGAGTTTTGTTTGTAGAAGTTTCCTGAACTACGCGTGCGCACAAATTGGGAACGTTCAATAATAAAATTCACCGGGTCGATATGGAGAGGAAAGGTAAATCTGATTAAAACGGTGACATTTTCTTGTATTTACATACTGCCGACATTCACGATTACTGTTCATACTGTTTACTTACTTGTCCATACTGTTGTTGATACGATAACTAATATGTGCGATCTAATTATCGTCATAAATAACATGTATAAAAGTGAGCTCTACATTGTAATGAAAGGAGTTTTGATTATTTGACATTTAAAAATAAATATGAAATTTAAAATAATATTTACTGGTAATTTAGCCAGCTGGCATTTTTTTTCAGTTTCACAAACACTCTTTTATTTTAGTAGAATAAGCCTGCTGGTGTGAGTTATCATGGTGACTAGGCCTTTTCCACGTGTGCCGTTGTTCTGAGTAGCGCTACCAAGCCTGACGACAACTGTAGTAATTTAAAATTTGATGTTTCTTACTTAACTGGTTTTGTTTGTTGTTCTTATTCAGTATAAATGTACCGTAATACAGTTGCCGATAAAGCAAGGTGGTCCATACGCTGGGCTGTTAAGTGGCTGGGCTGCAAGTAAAGAAATGTGGTCTGATTCTATATAGTACCCTTGGGCTGGTACAGGCCTTAAACTGACAGTAGTCAAAGCAGCGCTCTGGAGGAGTGTTGTCACATGTGTTAGAAGGATTAGCAGTAACCTGTTTAGCATGCTCGGCTGTTGTTGTGCCTCCCACAATTTCCCCACTGCCGTTGTTTGTAAGGAAGTTCTGTTTGGTTCAGTGTTAATTACTTGGCTTTCCTGTATGATTTGTTTACAAGATCAAGTTCGTGTGTGGTTTAGTCCCAGGGATGTTTAGAGCTTCAGTGTCCTTTTGGCATCTAGCTGTAAAGTGTGTTTTGCTCCCTTACCTGTCAACCTGTCCCCACCATAATACTATAAATTCCTTTTAAATCTTTTGAGATTTGAATTCTCAGCCTTTGTTTACACTTTGTTAAAAGACAAATACTAGATAAATATAGTAGATGGACAAATATTAGAAGACAATGTTTGTACTAACATAAACACAATAAATCATTACAGTGGAAAAAATTATTAAATGTAAGATGGTTACTGAAGCTTAGTGTGATGTCTTCACTTATAGTTAAGTCTTGATACTCGATACCTCGTCGATACCACCCAAGAAAAATCTGAAAAAAGGTAAACAATTGTGACTGTAGGTACAGTAATTTGCATATTATCACAAATGTATTAAATAATTTTGAGAGAAATCAATGAGTTTTTATGGTTAAAAAATAGAAAATGCAACAACTATGTCAAAATAAATCAATAATTTAAATGTCTGTTGTATTTATGTATGACTATGATTGACAGGCCAATTACTAGTACTGCTCATTTTCGGAAGCAAAATAATGAGGATTAACTAAAACTATGAAGTGGATGAATTTACAATTTTGAAGTGATTCAGGAAAGTGCTCTGTGCATTGACGGAGAGAGGTTCTCTAAAAAAAAATTATCCTGATTATATGTGTGCTTAAAAGCGTGATTTAAATAGCCTACCATATGAGAAATAAATCAGCACAAATTGGGGTTTCCGAAATGAAAAAATCTATTGTGTTGTTTGATACCTAAATTTTGTAAAGAAAAAACGAATGAATGGCATAATTAATAAATGATTTTTCGGAAAAAATAACATAAAATATTTTTCTATGTGCTTTTGATAAAAAATCAAATCAAACTGGCAAAGTTTCTGGAAAAATGGGAACGTAGACAAATAACGTTACTATCACTCCAACATCACAACGCCGCACACGTTAGCACTAAATTAGCTGGCTTGGTTTCTGTATTTTCTGTATCTGTTTTACGGAGGACATACATTTTTACTTGTATAAGTGATACATTAATTTAATGATATACGCTAACCTGTCTGAATTCTTTGAGGAGGTCAGGATGCCTGTCTGCCAAATACTTGGCTAAATTTGAGGCGTTACCCCCTTTTGTTCGCACATGGGCTTGAATTGATATTTAGCTTTGCCCTGCTCATTCGCTTCATAAGCAAAATGCTTCCACGCAGCACTCCTGCTGTTTTCTTTTTCTAAGAGGGTGGGCTGCCAAGCCTAAGTGCCTTCCATCTTAACCGTTTAATCTTGGCGGATTCGTTGTTATTTTCACCCGGCGACTTTGGTGTCCATGCGCGGACGTAAAGGGAAGTTTTTGTTTTGTTTGTTTTTTAGATGAACTTTTTAGATAACACGCAATTAATGGGCTCATCAGTGCCGGCGGTCTGGACAGTGATGCCTGGCCAGGCAGTAACGGCACTCCAAAGCAGCACAGGGGCACCTGGAGAGTGCGTCGGCATTGCCATGATGTCGCCCCGCCCTATGCTGGATTTTAAAGTCGTACCCTTGAAGAGCCTCCAGGCATCGGGCCACCTGGCCTTCAGGATTTTTAAAGTTCAGGAGCCAGGTAAGGGAGGCATGGTCAGTGCGAATGAGGAAGTTGCTGCCATACACATACGGCCGGAAGTGTCGTAGTGCCAGGACCACCGCAAGGAGTTTCGGTCGGACGTCGGGTCACGCAGTAGTTCCTTTCCGCCCGACTCAGGGCACGGCTGAAGTAGGCCATAGCACGCTCCCCATCTCCTCCCCGCTGTGAGAGGACAGCCCCGATTCCCACGTTGCTGGCACGATGAAGGGCTGCTGGGCATCGGGGTAGGCCAAGACTGGGGCCTTGGTGAGGTTCGCCTTGAGCCGGTGGAAAGCCGCTGCACAGGCATCGTCCCAGTAGAAGGGCTGGCCCTTGTCGGTCAGATGATGGAGTGGGCTGGCGATAGTGGCGAAGTCCCGAAAAAAGCGGCGGTAGTAGGACACCAGGCCCAGGAAGCTCCACAGCTCGCTGATGTTTGCCGGGATTGGCCAGTCTCGGATGGCAGCCACCTTAGCTGGGTCAGCTCGGCCCAGGAACTGCGTCTCCCTTGTCAGCAGGCGACATTTGGCAGGGTTCAGCCGTAGTTCCGCCCAACGGATGGCAGTGAAGACCTCACGCAGGTTTGACAGGGCTCTGTTGAAGTCGCTGGCATGCACCAGCAGGTCGTCGAGGTACACGAGACAATGACTCCGGGGTACATCTGCCATCTGCCTGTTACAAATTTGACAATTGTATTATTTTATACACAAATCTAAAATTTTAAATAAGTCCCTTTTTATCATTTCTAATTGATACAGTACATTGTTTTGAATCTATAAACAGCCTGTCATCTAAATATGGATTATAAATGCAATTGTTGTTAATCTTTATTTGAATACATTTTTTTATACATTTATACATCTTGATAACGTGTCCTTGTTTAATTAGTTTTGTTCTTCAATAAAGCATTAAAAAACAGCTACTTAGCCATTGGAACAAGCTAGTAAAAAATACAAACGATTTCCTCTTTAGTTTTTACCAACCTAGCAAAAGCATTTCCTGGCTGACATACCGCCATGCAACGGCTTTTTTATTTACTGTTTTGTCAAACTTTTGTTGTACAATTCAGGCAGCTCATTAAACACAGAGAATTAGCCTTCCGTTAATGCCCTCCACCATATTTTCAAGAAAATGACACCCCCTGTACTGTGTGTAAATCTATTGGTTGGCACGAGGTCAAAGTAGAAATAATTTGAACTTTGAGCGCAACTTCGCCAGTTAAACGCTCCCGCAAGGTTGGGCGCACTCCAAAACTGACTGCGACGCTATGTCCGTTGGAAAACAATGGGGTGCTCTGCAGAAAACGAATTCAAAGGAAATCAAAATTGGTTTCTGGTCAGTCTGTAATTTGTGAATATTGGTGTACATTGAACTTGTGTGCAGCATGAAGGAAAGCCAGAAGAAAATTTAGCTGAATATTTAAATTTATATTTTAGTCAGCTGGCTGCAAGTAAACCGATTTTTGGACCTATTCATTAGGCTAGGTTTTTTCTCAAAGCAGTTTTCTGAACAGCACAGCAGCTGCACCTAGACCAAAACTGCGGCCCACAATCCTTTCTGCTGCACAAGCCTGCCCATTTGTGTGGCCCAGTTTGTTCTGTGAGCCCCTCTGTTCAGTGCTGAAAATAGCATGGCCGAGGGGGCTGGTGTTGCAGCTGAAACCACTTGGTCAGGACAGGGATCTCTCCGATTGCTGTGTTAGCTAAGGGTGGATTAGCAGCCTAAGTTTAGAGAGTGCTGTCTCTCCCTCATCCAAAGTGACGGGACCTCCAGAGATGTGCAGGGTTTCACTTCCAGGCCAGCATCAGTCTCTCATTTGTCTCTCGTGTTCTTGTCAGAACAAACCTGGCTACGTGCAGTATGGCCAAATCTCTCTCACTCCCATACACACACACACACACACACACACACACACACACACACACACACACACACACACACTCACAGGCATAAACTTGCATTCTTCACCATTAAGGATTTAAAACCTGCCCATTGCCTTTTTAGTGTACATGCACCCTCCGCCTCCAGGTGGACTCTTTATCTGTTTGCTTTTTTGGGTTTCTCTGCCAGCCTGATGTATTATCCAAGCCCACCCCCTACACACTTTTTAGTCCTGTCATAGCTGGCATGCTCCCTCCCTCCCTTGCTCAGTGGTGTTTAAGCCACCGTGGAACTGGCAGCAGGCGCAGAGAGCAGCTCTTTCTGCCATGTGGCTCCTGGACTGGATCGTCTCGCTCAACAGCGCCATGGTGAAGCTTGCCAGTGGCCTGAGGTGCAAGTGAGTCTGTGGGTGGCTTGTTAGGTGCAAGTGGCGCCCTGGGCAGCAGCTCTGGCTTATTGATGGGTCGATTCATTTTTAATTAGGTGGAACATGAGGGCTGGGTCCCGTTAGGGAGCCAGGCTCCTGGGGAGAGAAATCGATGCCTCGCACTGTCCGGTTAGTTTATAGTTGCCAGCCTCATGGTCTGATTTCTAAAAGGCATTTCATATTCTGTGTGACCACCTTTGCTCCTCTGGTTTTGTGACTGAGGATATTTTATGTTTCTACGCAAGTTAGATTTTCTGTGCATGTATGGTTGGTCTGCCTTTGTCCAATGTTGGAAATAGCCTCTCCTCTCTTCCACTGCCTGTTCAACCTGATTAATGGCCAATCCAAGTAATGTATTAGGTTTTAAGTGTTAGGGTGAATTTGATCTCTGGTGCTGCGTTTTTCTGCGCAGACTGCAGGCAGTCTTCTCTCCCATCCGCAGCTGTGGTTTGTTTATGTAAGAGGCTTTTCTCCGAGGCACTTGGCTCCCTGGTCCACATCTGCAGTGTGGAGGCTCTTTGGCAGCTGATAGCTGCATTTTCTCTGATTGGTTGTCGGTTTCTTCTCGCTGTGCCAAAGTGGCTAGGATTCATAGGTGTGTGCGCTATGCTAATGTAAATTGGCATACTGCTACTTCGCTTACCCTCTCCGAATGGCTTTCTCAGTCCCTGGGCACACGGCTTGCAGTGTGCTGTGTCCCGGGTAACCGACCATGCATTCTGGGATACTCTTGAATATATGTTTGAATGTCGGCTGACGCTCAGGCCCCAGGCGAGACAAGTCCTCCCACTGGGCTGTAAAAAAACTGTCTTGGTTTATCCTCTTGACCAAAATATTTACAAAAATCGAACCTTTAATTTAAGTAAAATAATTGAAAGAAAAAATACATTAAAATACATAGAAATACATTCCTATCATAACGGGGGGGAAATTCTCAAATATGTGTTCCAAAATTATTCATTTATTTCACATTTATTTTTTTCCAATCATTTTACAATTAAGGGTTTGATTATTGTTAATATTTTGAATGAAAGTTCAAGAGTAAAAAAACAATAGACATTAAATTAACAGCCCATTCTGCTCATATTTACCACGGGTGCCAAAATTACTGGAAGACAGTGTACTGATTGTCCTTTAAAGTCTGTATTATATCAGATTCTTTGAGGCATATGTTCTGGGATGTGGCAAATGTATACAACAAATGCATGTCTGTCTTGAGGAATCCTGAAGACATGAATTGCAGAACTTTTTGCATTCCCAAGTGCATGCCTCCAGCTGTAGTTGAGCTATGAACAAAGGGTTATTTTCCATAAATCACACTGTGTGTTTATGTCTGCATGCATTTGTGTGTGTTTGGCCATGTGCATGTGCCTAAAAGTGCCCATTAGGGTGGGTGCATCATAGGGCGAGACACTGTGGTGTTGACTGTTCCTTATCCGGTCTGATTGGAGAGACTCTGTGGTGTTGACTGTCCTCCTGTCCATGTGGTTGGATAGACTGCAGGTCTCCCGGGCTGCTTGTTTTAGCTTCGTTATTGAAGGAAGCTCTCTGACTGGCAGAGATTATGTAACGGCTATATTTAATGCACTGGGTCCCTAGTGTAATGAAAACCCTGATCCCTTCATGGCAGAGCTGCAGCACGGGCGCCTTTCATGGTTCCATGTAATTTACACTGAAGCTGCAACAATCTGCTAGTTTTCAGGAGATCCATCTAAAGATATTTCTAAAGAAAGCGTTTGCCCCTCTTTTTCAAGCTTTGTTTTTTTTTTGCTTTTCTTTTTCTGTTTTGCTGTTGAGTGGTGGAGGAGAGGCTTGTGATGTGTACATGGTGACAGGCATCTGAGGTGAGGCAGAAGGATGGGATCTCATGCAGGAGATGTCAGAATACCTGGGTGTGTGGGTAGTGTTTATCAGCCAGATGTGACTTATTCGCAGCTAGTAAGATCTTTCTTAGTCTCTCACTATCTTCTTGGACACTGTTCATCAGCACAGATGGTTTTGAATGTCCTCAAACTCTGTCAATTATGTCCATTATTACTGAGAAATGTCACTTAAATTAAGTAATCATTGTCACTGCAGCACTCCGTACATTTGATTCTTACTTGCATGACTTGTTTTAGTACTGAGTGCCTCGTGGTTTACAGTTAAGAGGCAGTGCTATTGATATGTCGCCCTTTTTCCTCTTAACATCAAGACAAGGGCCCTTGGTCCTCACCTGTTAGAGTGCCTCTAGTCCAGACTGATTGTTTTTGTTTCGCTCCTCACCAAGCATCACTCAAATAGGTGCACTGCAGCCGGTAATTATTCCCATGGCAGTGGCCCAAAGCGGCAATTCAGCTTTTCCCACATGTGTGCCTCCCTCAGTCCTCGTTTGGCCAGTAAAAACAGGAATTGTTTCTGGGGAATTTGTTCTTGGTAGGGTCTTATAAACTGACTTATTTGAAACACCAAACCCCTCATGGCATTAACCCAGTCTTGTAGAATGGCTGTCAGATTCATACACACCCATTCAGGTTTTTGATTAAATTATATGCTTACTACTGACTACCCCAGTGATGAACTATGAACTGTGACATTTTTGGATACCAAGAAGCAAAGTTAGTGAACAATCCAGGGAAACTAGTACCTGTCTACTGCTTTACATTCTTTCCCAGTTTCTCATAAGGTCACATGACATTGGTCTCATTCGGGAGTCTCTTTTTAAAATATTTTCTCCCCTCCCACTAGTGCACTCATTTTGAAATTTAATTTAGTGGAACATCTGTAAATTTGGTTATTGGAGACAAAGTGGTCGATAATTGTGTGCGGGTATATGATGGCCCATTTAATGGCTTATATGATCTCCCCATGCTCTTATGACATCTTGAAAAAAATAGTTTTTTGACGAATGCTGCCAATAGAACAAGCTAGCAAAGTGTGGAGCTTTGCAATTGAGCAAATGGATTGTGGAGATGTGGCAGGAACACTCTCTGACATAAGTTGACATTTCTTAACGTGAATGCTCATTAAGGTAACTAAGATAGAGGGGTATTGCTTTGGAACTTCAGGTGCCTGGTTAGTAAATAATTGTTAGAAATTGTTAATGCCGTTGCACATACTGTAACGAGTGCTCTCATGGCAGTCGTAATCGATTTCCCTATAAACTGCTACTGTATGCTTGTATTGCTAATTTAATCGAGGAGGGTTATGTGTCCCTCATAAGTTTACATTTTATCTACATTCTCTCTATTTTCAATCACAAACTGGTAGTAGACTACTATTAAATTTGTATTCTAGTCTGTTCAAAAGCACTGCAGAGGCAACATCGATCACCTCCTCATTCCTCAAAATCAAACTTCTATGGCTAATTGAGAGACAATCTCATACTGAAGTCTTTTTTTAAGACTAAACTCGCTGTTTATTTTTATTATGACTAGTAAAAAAAAATTTAAAACTTTTCTTTGCTCCATATATGGTGATCTTGTTATGGCAGATCATGTGTAACTGCGAGTCTCCAGCTGCAAGTTAAACCCACTTGCAGTAAATCCTGATGTTTAATGAAGAGGAAAAATGGGTGACAACTGAATGAGATGATAATTGATGGCGGTGTAGGGCAGCTCCCTGGTGGGGAGGACAGGCTGCCAAAGAGAACTGTTGTTGCAGGGAGATCTGAGTCGGAGAGCAGAGTCTGTCAGAGACCAGTAAAAAAAGAGAGCTAAAAACCCAGCTAATCCTGCTTCATAATCCTGTTAATGAGATGAGGCATCTGCCTTGGCTGCTGTGCCTGTAATTTATATTTTAAAGTGGGAAGGGTGGGCAGCATTGCACCTGCAATGCAGTGCTGAGCTGCTCCAGCCAGTCAGAGCCTGTTGATGAGAGGGAGGGGGCTGGGCAGCCACTGACGGCAGTGGTGGGGGAGCTCTTTTTTAGAGCGCGGCGGCTCTGACTCCTCGGCACTCTGCCTCCCCGCGTGGCCAGAGGCACTTCTTCCCTACTCACCACCACCCTAGGGTACATGGTTTTGCCCCGACCTGGCTCTCTCACTGCTGCGGTGTCTCCCATGGGTATCCGTGCTTCCTGCAGGTAAACAGGAGGAGTAGGCTCCCTGTCTATGCTTTCTCCGTGCCAGCTCAGTCGCTTGCCCTCCCTGTCTCTGCATGTCTGTGTGTGTGCCGCTGTTTCTCCTTGAAGGATGCTTTTTTCCCCCCTTCTTCTGCTGCTATTACTTCCTCCCCTCTCCCCAAGCAGGAGTCCACTGATGTGGGGGGGGGGGGGGGGGGGGGGGGGG
>JAOVYW010055302.1:0-14524 GCA_025775045.1 Hiodon tergisus | reverse complement strand
AGATACAGAGAGAGAGAGACAGAGAGAGAGATACAGAGAGAGAGAGAGAGAGAGATACAGAGAGAGAGAGAGAGAGAGACAGGAAGCACAAGATAACCGTCAAGCCACTTTCAATCCTGGATCTTGAGAAAGGCTGTCCAGCAGCCCTCAAGAATGGTCTGCTATCAGAGTTTGGGAAAAGGAGGAGACACTAGAAATGTTCACGCCCTGTTTCTGTGCCTTGCACTCAGAAACGCCCCTCCTCCACCGCTCCTCATTTGCCCTTGATGAAGACCCGGGGCGGGCTCTCCTGGTGGATGGCGTTGAGGTGATGCCCGGCCTGGCGGGCGGCGGCGTTGAGCTTCTCCTGCAGCTCCCGGTTGTCCCTCTCCAGACGGCGAGCGCTTCGGCGGGTCTGCCTCAGCGAGCGTTTGGCCTTGCGCACGCGCTCCTTCAGCTGCCGGTTCCTCCTCTCCAGCTGGGCCATGCGCTCCTGGAGCTTCCTCGCACGCTCCTCTTCCTCAAACAGGGCCAGCTGCACCGAGGAGCACAGGAGCTGAGAGACGGGACGGGGGAACATAAGCACGAGATTCGCGTGGTTGGTGAATGTTGTCGTGTTTCTTTAGATTTTTCATTGTTCATGGTAATGAAGCTCATTTTGACTGAATTTGTTGGGGTTGCAGACTTCACAGAGAGGCGACAAGGCCAAAAGGGATCATGATAATGATGTGATGATATACGTGATGATATATGTATATCATGACATACGTATATTATGACATATCCTGAAACTGACTGGATGGAGTAGATGCTTTGGGACTGAGTTTCAATTTCAATTTCTGCCACCAACCCCCCCCCCCCCCACAGAGGATCCACCAGGAGAACACGGACATTTTCAGATGTTAATCAAAGAAATGATTTATATATTATCTATAACACATCCATAATTTCATGCAGCTTCACGCTTGTGGATAGATGTAGAGGCTGCCGTTTTCCTACGGTATTTTAATAACCCGATATTTATTAATAGATTTATTATTTATTATTACGGATAGAACAAATATCGATATTAACTTTGGGCGGCAAGTCACTAAGCTCTTTGCTGTCCTCTTCAGAGCTGGCCCTTTGATGGGAAAAGTGCAGAACTGGAGGAGAGCGTTCCCTGTCCTTCACGGTGAGCAATGTGTCAGTGTTAAAACATGCTCCTACACAATAGGCCGGCTTTAACAAAAGCGAGTAGCCAGCACAAAGCAGCCCCTGTTCTCTCAAAACCCCTCCCCTCCCCTCCCCTCGTGCTCCATGAAGCCAAATGTTCTCAGGCTGCACCCCTCATTCTCAAAGCGACCTGCTGGGCAGGGGTCGGAACGCCCGGGGATCCACTGAAGGCCAGAGGGCCAGTGGGGCAGTGCAAAACATGCTGTAGGTCACAGAAACCACCACGCTAACATCACTGACACTACACACCCCAAATCCATCCAGTTTATCGCACCTAAGAAACAGTCTCCTGGAATATTTTCACATCAGTGGAAGAACTGAACCAGTCATTTTCGTCCACGATAATAAAGCAGTTTCCACTCAAACAGTGCCACGGAGAGACAGAGGGAGAAAGGTATGATCCATTTGTGTTCGCTCTGAACCATATCTACCCCAGGACAATGTCAGCAGACCGCCCACCTGAAGAAACAATCATCGGTTAGCTCGGCGGCTAACAAGCCTGTGTAAACAAGCCTCAGCCCAGGGCTCCGCCTGTGTACACTAATTAGTCTAAAATAATCTGGGGTCAAAGCCTGCTCTCTGACATTGGAATGACCTCCCTGCCACTGGTGATACCGCTCCACTCTCTCGGTGACAAACTGCTGTGACTGGACACCCCCGCGCGTGCACCTGTTCAGTGAGGCAGTCTGTCTCAGATGTTGTTTCGGAGCAATGTCGAGTGCACTCAATGGAGTGTTTATGGGAGGATTTATCTGTGTGTGTGTGAGAGAGAGAGAGTGAGGGTGTGTGTGCATGTGTACACGTGTGTGTGTGTGTGTGTGTGTGTGTGTGTGAGAGAGTGAGGGTGTGCGTGTGTACACGTGTGTGTGTGTGTGTGTGAGAAAGAGTGAGGGTGAGGGTGTGCGTGCATGTGTACGTGTGTGTGTGTGCGAGAGAGAAAGTGAGGGTGTGCGTGTGTACACGTGTGTGTGTGTGTGTGTGTGAGAGAGAGAGTGAGGGGTGAGGGTGTGTGTGCATGTGTACGTGTGTGTGTGTGTGTGTGTGTGTGTGTGAGAAAGTGAGGGTGAGGGTGTGCGTGCATGTGTACGTGTGTGTGTGTGTGTGTGGGAGAGACAGAGAGTGAGGGTGAGGGTGTGTACACGTGTGTGTGTGTGTGTGTTAGTTGTACCTAACCTGCCACACACAGGAACAACATCTCAAAGTTTATTTACTGAGAATGTAAATAATAGCTCCTGTGCACTTCAGCAAAAGCTTATTTATTTTATTGCAATGTGATGGCCACACTGCAGACTCATCTGTTCTGCATTTGTTACTGAGTGCTTCTGACAGGGCCGCGATCTTGGCACAGGGCCTCTCAGACAGTGGGCACACTGACTCTTTGATTGAGGAGGAGTTAAGATTCTTATTTTGTTGCCCCCCCGCCGGTCCTGATCCGATTATCTCCCGAGTGTTCGCTGGATCGCGTAGCAATCTGCTTAAGATACCTTCATGGCTAATTGAAGGGCTTAAGCAAATGGAGTCTGCATTAGAGCTGACACGAGACAAGCGGGCGCTTATCGTCGGATTTACGGCTTCCTTATACGGCGGCGGCGTGGGGCATCCAGGGGCATGAGGGTCTCACTTGGGTTCAGTCCACTTCTGTCGTGCCTTTCAATGCGTTAGCGTGATTAAACAACACGCTCGCTCGTTCCCACCATGCTGTTGCCTCTCATTAGAAAGTTACAAGAGAGGATCGTGTCTGATGGCTGTGTTGGAGCCGAAGGAGTCAAAATGAAAAACAAGAACAAAGAGGAGGGTCTTTCACATTGTCAGTCTAGCCTTAAGGAACCTGGCAAACACACTGTGGGTGATTCTCCCATCTGAGCTGGTTACCAGAGAATCAGCATGAAAAAAAAAAGGGTTTTATACATTTGAAAGCTTAGAATTCAGTATTTACAACAATGCAAGTTACCTTGAATATTTTCAAAGCCCTAAATGAACATGAGTGGTACAGGAGGAAAATACTCACCAAGGGCTATAGCTTGGGGGGAAATTCTCAGCCCTGTTCAAAGAATCAGAGAAACTACCCAAAATACGTGGTATGGTTTAGGGTGTCATTATGCTTAATCACTTAGAACAGAGCCATCTGTTCCAGCCTAATAAAAGGGGGAAAAAAGGTAGGGTAGATTCTTCCAGCTCAGCCTCCCAGTGGCTTGGTGGGTTAAGGCCCCTTGTTTTAACCCTGTGAACTGGAGTTCGCCAATTTGAATCCAGCCCATGTCATTCGCTGATTGCGACTGGGAGAGCACAGTGGTGGTTTGTCGATCAGCAGGGTTTCCACACAATGGGCAACAACAGCTATAGAAACATGGGGGAATGTTTTCATCGAAGTTGAAATGCTTACTTGGATGCCTTTTTTTAACATTATTTTTAATTTAAAAATTTTAAGTTCTAGTGATGCAATTCTTAAAATATGTCTTAAGACACTTTTACTGAAGTACCTTCCCTTTCAGGGAAGAAAAGAAAGCGGGGCCCTTAAATTAAATGCTGGCGCATGACTCTATTTTAAATACATAAATAGTGGTTGGTCAAAACAGTACCGTTGAGAGGGACCTGCCTCTCCTCCAATCAGCGCTGAACCTCTCGGGCGGGCTGGGAAGTCATGTGAATAAAACGTGTTTTCTGAAGATTCTATAGCTATCTTGAGTCTCTCATTATCACATAAAATATGGGAGGAGCTCTAGAACCTAGAACCGCTTGTATTTTCATGCGGGCCCAAATTTTGAATGACATATGTCCAATCTAGAAATTTAAAATCTATCCCCTTACACAGGAATTAACAAAACTGCTGTGCTGACAGATTGCCAATGTGGATTGTGGGAACTGTGCTTAAAACTTCTGTCATTCAAAGCTGTTATGTTTCTGGCTATGACTGCTTTAAACAGTTAGGAATGTTATCCATTTCTCCTGAACAGGTTTCTGGTAAGAATATTTCTACATGGATTTGTTAACACAGGTTCGGTTGCGCTGTGTTTCATTCAAGTGTAACTGAGGAGCAGGTGGCGCATACTTCAATATATATTCAGATGAGTTCCAGGAAGAACGTTCACAAAAATCCTGTCCTGAAATATCATAAAACTTTCAAACTCCCAACCTGACTGCAGAAAATGGACTGCATTTTCTGTCCATGCAAAAATAAACACCATTGTCTGTGTGCACAAATTGATTTTTGGTGCATTGGTTGGGACTGAGGCTAATCTAATTAAGGCCCCTCATCTCAGAGACACTAACTGTGGGCTAGTAAAAGGTGGAAAGGAATGCGCTGGATCGCGAGGGCAATTGTGCAGTGTCCCTTTCGACTGGGAAGTCAGCCAGGGCGTGCAAACGGGCTTCTCCGCATTGCGGGCGATTAGGCCACCAGAACCGGCGTGGACAAGGACGGGCACGGAAAAACACAGTGACGGACAATGTCCGATTTACCGGGTGACCAGCGGTCTAATGGTCAGAACCTCCCCGATCCCCCTCTTTGACACGTCGCTATTTTTCACATACCTGCAAATCAGTCATTACGCATTGATAATCCACAGCGCAGTCACCTCTCAATGGGGCAAAGGTGGGAATTATAGCAAAACTTGGGCCTCCCTGCAGTGGAGTTCAAAAGGCTAACCTGGCCCTAATAGGGGGCTTCCTGTATTGGTCAGGAAACTCTTTCACAGGGAGTCAGCAATGGCTTTACTGTCTATTGGGGTTCAACCTTTTCATCTAATCTTGTGCCAATAAGTATTTGGAAATAACCAAAGTCTTTAGCTTCAACACCAGTCCACCGTACAAAGGACAATGGGAAGATTGGGGACAAAGTGAGGTGATATCACTGACTATATTCACTGCAGGCAATGTCATTGTCCTGAACGCTGAAATGGTGTAGAGAAGCTCCACGGATCTCTCATTCCCCGTTTCTCTGGACTATGTGACTCATCCTTCTTTTGCTTTGACTGGACAATCACACAGGACAATACCTACAATACCTACTATCATTTTTACAATGCTATGTGCTAGGTCTGCTGTATAGAGGCATGTGCCCTGATTCTCCTGCAAAGGTAGTCTGTGCTACTGAGACCCAACATGGTGATTTTGTGTCTACATTATGGAACAGACTCTTTACATGGTGTAACAACACCTCTACTGGGTGGAATAGTATCTCTGCATGGTGCGACAACATCTCTACAGGGTGGAATACTGTGTGCTATAATTTGCAAGATCCATTCACATTTAGCTTGCAGATTATATCTGTTGGGTCATGTAATAACATCCTCTGGACCCAGGGAGCGTTCACAAGGAAGTGTTGACCCATGGGCTAGGCTGGAGATCAGAGCACTTCATCAAACTGGGGCCACAGAGCTATGATGACATCCTCAAACGTGAACGCAGAGGTCAAAGGTTGAGATGATGTCATGTGTTCTCAGCCCCCCCAGCGCGTTTAATGAGCCAGTAAAGTAAACGAACGGCCAGCTTGTAACAATTTCATCTTCGGAAACGGGCCTGCCGAACCAACAAAAGCAAAATCGGGTGACCAAAAAGATGAATCGAGTCTGTCTGGAGAGCCTGAGAGAGAGGCGCTTCTGTTTCCTGCCCATTTCAGTACATTTTCCTCCACTCCAAACAGTATCCCACAGTAAGGCAAGATCATGATAATGTGCAGTCAGGTGTTTAAAAGGGGCTCCTATCTAGCCTAACTGGCGTATATGTGTCACAGAACGGATGTCAAGCTTTTCTCTCACCAGAGAATCTAATGAGCCTCTCCTTCTCAGCTCCACTGTGTTTATTAGATTTTCCAAACAATGAAACGACTGAGAACAGAGCTAACACACAGCGGGAGAATACCAAGAGAAAGCGCAAAACCAAAGAAAGAAAGGAAAGAAAGATTCCAGTTTCTTTTTAACCTCCTACAGTAAATTTCCTGTGGTGTTTCAGATTTTTTAACAATGTATATCGCTATAAATACTGAATATTAATCAAGCACATTTTCAGAGGTTTTACTCAGATTTAGAGTAGAACATTCCGGGCTTGATTTTGCTCTCCACGCCAGGACATAATCGACGTGAGAGGAAGAATTAGCCAACCACTCAGGTATGAAGCTACAATATTGCAATATTGGCTATGCTAGGCTAATTACGTCCTTATGTGGGGAAATTTCCCTTGGTGCCTTGGGATCTGCTGAGTGCTGACAGCACTCTTATCATATGTGGCAGAACCAGAGCAGAGATTGTGGCTAACTTCTCTCTGTGCAAAATTGCCTGTTGTTCGGAATTTAGCAGAGTATTGATGTCTACAATTCATTCTAGCTTGAGGCTGCTCTCATTTTTTATTTCTTAATAAAAAACACTGACTGCTTTATTCAGATGTGTATATTTGTAAGTGTAAATTCCAGTTTAACAATTCAGGGCAAAAATTATTTTCAGAATATGGAGGAGCTGAGCTTATTAGGATTAATTTATCGATAATGCTCTCCATTGGCTATGCCATGTCTAAAATCATACAATCCTAAACATTAATTTTAGATTTAACTTTCTGTATTCAATCATCCAGGTTTTGAACTTCTCTCAAAAGGCAAAAGGTTGTTTTAAACCCGGTTATGAAGACAATATGTACGTTTTTTTAAATAATTTTTTTGTACGTATCTGAAACTAAAGGCGTCTCAACACATTCATGTAAGTGTTCTGACTGGTCATTAAGAGCGGGTGGGAAGATCTCCGTTAGACATCCCTGTTGAGAAAATCTCGAGTGCTGCAACTCGACGGCCCTCTCGGTAAGACGACTCCGATTTGACGAGCGCATCCAAGTGCGCCCAACAATCTCAAATCAATGTTTTGAATTCCATGCAACCAGGGAAGGGAGTCGGGGGAGAGAAAACGGCATTCTTCACAGCTGAGATCCGGGGCTCAAAAGGCAAATGTCATTGAACTTAACCCCCCGGGGCCTTTATGGCAGTGAGCACGGGACAAATGCCGATCCTGGGGGGGGGTCGGGGCGACCCACTCGGCCAGGTGAACGAGGGCCGGCGCTACGACGAGCTGTCCAATCAGATCCTTCGACTGCAGTCCCACAGGAACACCCTCCTCCACAATTAAACAGGGCTCGTTATCGCTCGTTTTACCAGCCCAGTGTGGGGTTGTCATGGTACTGTAATCACCTCCATCTGTGTGACTGCCAAACACCTAGGGCTTTTGTATCCTATTTGCGGCAATCTATTACCTCTCCTCCACCTCTCCTCTTCTCCTCTCTCTCTGTTTTCCCTGAGGAGGTATCTGGGTCCTTCAGTGGGTAACTATGCAGGGAGCACAAAAGTCCTTTTCTTTGGTTTTAATTCGGTTCTTGACCCGAAGAGCCTTATAGACTATGTAACCCCTTCAAAACCAATCTTTTTTCTAACAAGACCAGATTTTATACATTAAGAGGCCCACATTTTTTGTTTCTTTCGTATAATGAATACGTATTTTCTTACGAGACCCGGGTCTTCAAAACAATGGTGTGGAAATATATTCCGTAGACACCGGAGCATTATTTACAACACTTCCAGATGAATTTGCAGTGGTGATGGATAGTGTTGAAATGTCTGAATCTGTTCCCCTCCAGTGTCCAGGTCCTGTCATTGTAACCTTGCTGGTGTCTCTTGGTAAAAGGCAATTTTTTTTCCCCAGCTTCCATTTAAAAAGCCCTTTCATTGGGACCGGGTTTCCAGCTGTGAGATCCGTGTTTTGCCCCACCCAGGTCACAACCTCTGCTCGTTGGAACACAGGCAGTGTATCTTTAACCTATGACCTTTGCCTAATTACAGCCTTTGGCCGGTTCCTCACATAGCTGTGCAGTGTGTGAATGGCGCTGATAAAAAGCCCAGCCCTAACCAAACGTTTGCAGCCTGGAGAACACACGGGCTCCCAGGGCTGCCATTCACAGCCACTGATTACAGAGACTGGCCCGGTTCCGTCCGTGAGCTTCCCTTAGACCTAAACCTAAACTCAAACAATACAATAAGGAACAAGATGAAACCATAGGCAACAGCATAATGTTCCTGTGTCGTAACTGCAGCACCAATGTCATACGTTAACATAACGTTCCTGTGACGTTACACCAGTGTAATTAGTTTGCAGGATTGACGTTAATTCTACGCCTGACTAGTAGAAGTGACTGACAAACTTAACGGTTTAGGAAGCTTTGCTTTTTACAAAAGAGGGAGTTCGAACATACCCACTTACTAAAGTAGAACCCATGTGATGATGAGGCAGAACCCGTGTAAGATTGAGATCTTTCGTCCACCAACGAGCATAAACTACAAATGAGAAATGATCCAAAACCCATTCTAATTTAAAAAAAAGAAAAAGAATGTGCATATCTTCTCTCAACACAGATCGGTGTTGGATTTACTCCAAAATAGCCTAGCACCTTTTTATCTCCACATGTGTTACAGAAGGAAAACAGTAAGGGTTGTAACTATTCCGCAGACAGAAATGGCAAGTTTTTCCTATAGCACATACCCAGTCCCACCTCCCCTCCTGCCTACGCGGCAACACTCACCAAAACAAACACCCAACTCAATCCCCTGAAGAGATACAAACTAGTCTTATCTACAGGATTAGGGATGTTTTTGTTTGTGGGTAAATGCCCCATACACCCTTTTCTTCTAAAACAGCTCTGAAGTGGTTTTAAAGAACTTTAATCCCCTTTTAGGTACTCTGAGGTCTGCGTTGTGTAATATCTTTACTTCACACTTCTCAGCAATTTCTCTGTTCTCCTGGACTCTGGGTCTGATGGGTTGGTAGTCAGCTCCTCTGTCTTTGCTGAGTTTGTTTCTGCTTCACGGTTTGTAATGAATCCACATTAATGAGGAGGCATAAGCCTCACTATTTCAGGCCTGTGTGAGCCTTGTGATAATGATTACATTATTTATGACTCTGACTTCACTCAAACAATTCGACTACGCTTTCAAGACTTTGACAGCATAACAGCTGTACTACACTCAAACAAATGCGCAAAAATCTCATTTTGACAGTATCATAACTCTACTACATTCGTATTACCCTGTTATGTTGCCTTTTAGTGTAGTGTTTTGATCGCCGTGCAGACGATCGGACACCTGGGACCAAAGAAGCAGGCCGGCACCTGCCGTCTCCCGGGGCAACCTGAGTCATAAAGCAGGGGTTCAATGTGTTCCATTCCTGTCCGCACAGGTCGGGGAAGCAGAACTCCCTTAAGAGCTGGGGCCCAGTTACAGCTCCACAAACAACGCACTGGCAAAGACATTAAAGGGGTCGTCAGGGTTTATAACCCAGCTGCTTAATAGGAGAAAACCTGTATTCCCTTCTTGGTTTTTTTCAGAGACTGTCGACTGAATTCCTGAGCTAAACAGTTGTGATGCTCACACAGAGTACCCTTGAAACCCTTGAAAGCAGTGTGCGTGTGTGTATGTGTGTTCTGTGTATGTGTGAATGCCGGTCTGTGTATCAGATTTGCACACATTCAATAAACAGCTTCCGCTTTTCTGGGAATACACACATTGACTTTTAATTTCCTGGACCCACTTCCCCAGTATGCCGTGAACACGGGCGGCTCCGGTGGGGGTCTTACCCGGCTGTCCTCCTGGATCTCCCAGTCAGGGCTGAACGCCTGGAGGGGCTGGCCATGGGAGCAGTTTGAGAACTGGAAGAGGCTGGAGAAGGTCCTCTGGTTCTCCGGGGTGTCAGGGAATATCGCGTCCTGGAAGTTGACCCCGTGTGGCAGGATGTTGTAGTTTTCATCCATCCTGGGGTGAACATGAACCAACATGTCACACAGCCCCATTTGCACACAATTATTATTATTACAGGCACTTTGCAGACGTCCTTATCAAAGGGAACACTCGGTATCTCGCACGTTCTCTCTCCTAATTGCATCGCTTAATATTTCAGCAGTGTACCAAGGTCAAGTCTCTAATGTTTTACCCCACAATTATAGAGAGCCAATCAAATCCTGAAAGGGGTTCCAAAAGAGTAACTACAAAGAATCTTGTCTATCTTTTTTTCTGATGGAAAGGTCCCCCCCTCCCCCCCCCCCTTTATTTTTACTGAATTTACTGAACGCCAGAACTGAAGCAATTGTGACAGGTTCCAATGTATTCCAGGAACATTCAATCATTACTCTCAGTTTAGCCGACATCAAAAGAAATCTCAGTAGGCCTGAATGTCGACGGTCGGGCAGGAAACAGGACACCCAGGGACAGAAATAAAAGCAGGGAAGTGTCCGTGATTTTGATTAAGACGTTTGTTGGAGGACGGGTTTTAATGGAAAACATTCAGTTTCATGGCACTGTTATCGCCCAGCACAGCTCCAACCACATTAATTTGCCCGATCTAACGCAGGAACCCTGGAAAACCGAACGGACCCAGGAGTATCAATACGCACTCCAGCTGGGTCAAACCTGGACCACGCAGCTTGTGTGAGCGATCCCCACATGCTAAATAACATGCCAGTTCCACAATGCGTTCCAGTGTGCTTTAGTTATGTTAGCTATTTTATCCCTGCTCGTTTGTGTGGACACACCAATCCAGAAATCTTTTACCAGCACTTTCCCTTTCCAAGCTGCGATGATCTCTAACAACGGCAACGCAGAGACCAGCAGCAGGGACATGAGTCTGTACAGAGGCGTATCTGGGCTTGCAGATTACATCTGCATTGGTACATCCCTACCTCACCTTTGCATCCCAGTCCAAACTGCCACCTTGCTCATTCAAGGTTTCACTCACTCAAGTGTCTGGCTGTTTTATTGCCAGGCTACAAAAGGTGGGGATATTGATTTTTAACCAAGGTACGAATCATACATAATACATCTAAAAGTGTTCTGGAAGCTAGGCGATTGGATACGTTGTCCTATCTATTGTTTACATGACAATTTACATTTATATTCAGATATTCAAAACCTGCAGTAAAGACTTGCGGTATTAAAACGAAGTTAAATGAACACCTGTCTACCCGCAACAGCTCTCACCTCAGAAAGAAGATGTAGGAGTAGTTTTGGACCACGGTATGCGATTGGCATGCGAAGTAGCCCAGTCCCGTGAGGTTGAGGCGCGAGCCAGCGGGCATCTCCAGCATGCTCCCCCACGCCTGATCGCACAGCAGCTCTATCTCCGCCGAATAGAACAGCCCGTCCTCGGTCCCCTCGTACTGGTAGGGCAAGTAGTTGTACACGCTACTGCTGTATGGTTCCTGGTGGATGGCTAAAACCTTAGCGTATACGATTATCTCCGCCAATTCTGCGCGGCAGCTCTCACCTAACGGTCTCCACTCGGAGGGCAATTGGCATCCCAGCCCGAGACTCCATTCGCATATGAGATAGCCCAGGGTCACGAGGAATGCCGATAGCATCGTCAAACAAGCTTAATTTGTCAGATTTGATTTATGACTCAATTAATGAAAGCTTAAATTAAATATTTAGCTAAATATTTTTTTTTTTTTAACCAGAAGGACGTCTTTACGAAAACATAATGTCGTTTCTTAACTACTTTCTCACTCAGCTTGTGAATACATTTGATTTATTATTTTATTAATGGATTACAAGCAAAGACTTTAAGAATTCTCGGAAGTACCTTTCTCGCACCGTTGGTTTTGTCTCGATGTTCAGCAATAAAAGTTTTAATTCATTATTACATTGTAGCGTGTGAAGAACAATCCGTCGTGTATCCGCAATTAGAAATAAACATTAACAAACAGACGTCTGACTGAAAAAAATATTAGTTTTGTACTTTAGGTTGAACTGTCAAAAAACTACAGTCGGTTCTAATGCAGAACGTAGGATTTCTCTCTCTACTGAAACATTCCTGCATTCCCCCAGAAGTTTGCGCAGTACTCTGCAAGGTTAGTTTGCGAAAACCAATCAGACAGCCTCAAAGTTGGGCTAACCAATAGGGGTTAATTGTACCTTCACTATGTCATAAGATTCTCTTCCGACTGGCATCATGCATGTGCTCAGCCGGAAAAAACGTAAAAAGAGTGACAAAGAAAAGCAGACTTTAAAAACCAGATTAAAAAGATCTACTGTCGGTGACAAATTTAGTGGAAATAAGGTTATCCGTTTACAGACAAAATTAGCAATTAATGTAGGCTTTGCTAATTTTGAATGACGCAGAATCTATTTCAGAAAAGCCTCGTTTTTGTCATTTGCCGCAGTATATTTTGCCTCGGCTTCTGTAATATACAGAGAGGACGTATATGGAATATAAATAAACCCCTGTCATATCATTCTTGGGATAACGTCTGGTATTATGGACCAAATTTCTCTGTATTTAAGGGGACAGCGGCATCTAGTGGGTAATCAAACTAAATGTATTTAAACAATACAGTTGTTTTGTTCTCTATATTCATCTAATTTAAAAATTTACTTTGTACAGCGAAAGTCCAATGGTAAATCAGATTTTTTTTCCCGTGTAATTAATAAAAACGAATATAACTCAATAACAAAGGAAAAGAAAATGTATTTTTATTTTAAACATAAATGTTTTTTTATTTTTTTTAAACGCCTGAAAACGCAAAGCTGCACGGCAGTTAACTTCCCAGCACGGTGACGCCACTATCATATGATCCAGAACGAGCTCTTGAAACGTCAACACCAGGAAACAGAATTGATCATTGAGTGGTCTGTGGTATAAGTCATGTTGTGTTCTACTGTAGCTATCTAAAATAAATATCGACAAATTTGAAGAAAGACTCAAGTGAGTACCCCGAGACAAAAATTGATGCAATGCCGTAGTTTGTTAAACTTCTGTCACACTAGATTAGACGTAATTAGACGTAGTAGCCAACTTCTTGTTAATCTAGTTCATTTTTGCGTAAATGTAACGAAAACGTGTTTATTTTTATTTTTTACGTGTGTTAAGGGTAAACTCGTTGGTGCTGACATTGGTTTAGTTTTCAACCTTTTCAACCATAATTACCAATTTTGTTGATTAGCTTTCTTTCTTACTTACTTTTGATAATGAAAAATAGAAGTGAAAGTCACCAAGAAGCGAAAGTAACCGGCAAACGACAATCAAAGGTTTTTTCTTTAAATTGATTAGCTTTACTTTTCTTTTAAATTATGAATTTATTAATTCATAATGACTAGCTTACATTAGATAGACATATGATGTAATTGGTCAACATTACACTTACGTTAATTAGCGATAATTTTGTTTTAGAACTGCACGTCTGGAACTGTCTCATTCGGCTATTTCAAGTATAATAGCTGCAGTAATTCCTCCTAACGCATATGTTATCTAAATGGAGAGTTAGGCTGGGACCAAATCAAAACACTGGCAGCCGTCTACTCTCATTTTATAACATTGTATTCAATCTCGTTTTGTGTTTTTCTGAGATCTGAACGTTGCAAAAAATAAACCACATCGCCCTGTGCTTGATACTATATAGACAACTTCCCGGTAAAGCCGTCGCGCTTTGGACACAATGTTAAGAAACACAAAACGACGAAAAGCGCATTAATTACGTTAGAACATGCTCTATTACAATCAACCTGTCCGAGTCCTGAAGAGATGGGTTGCATCTGTTGAAAAATTAGAATGACCTAGCCCTGTATACATGTATATTAGTGGTCGTGCTCAGACCCCTGACCAATTCTCTCAAATTACTGAATAGATTGAAATTTTGTTGAAAACAATGAAAAACTCTAAATCAGTTATTCTAAGGTGACTTTGGTTTTATGTTGGAAAACATTTGTAAGACAAATAAAAAACAAATTTGTAGGTATAAAACCACTCTGCTGTGGAAGCTCCCAGTTTACACAGATGAAAGGACACAGTTACTGTTTTTTATTTTTACTGTAAACATTTAATCATTTTTATTTTAATGTAAAAAATTATTTTTAAAAATTATTAGTGCTAGACCTATCACCCCATGGTGTCAGAAGGAGCACTATCGGAAGTCTTTCCTCAAACTGTACTACCTCCACTGTTTTGTACTTAACTATTTCCCTGTGTTTAAACTTACTGTGTGTACTACCTGTGTTATATATCCCATAGGGAAAAATAAAGTGCATATCTATCTATAATGGATTTTAATGTTTTTGGGATTCCAGAAGTGTTTAACAATGGCCTCCAGCTCTCCGATGGAGTGTGGTGAAGTTTTGGGGGGTCCCAATGGCCACCCAGGACCTGGAGATCTCTTTTTCCTGAAAAAAAACTCAGAGGAGGCTCTTCGGCAGATGAACTCTCTCATCGTGGAAAACCGAGACCTGAAGGGTCAGTGCTTCTCACCTGCAAGTCTGTGCTGTTGGAATGTCAGAGTGTGCGCCACACCTGCACGTCTGTGCTGTTGGAATGTCAGAGTG
>JAOVYW010055262.1:9102-23337 GCA_025775045.1 Hiodon tergisus | reverse complement strand
CTACACCTGTGTGTCTAAATGTCTTTTGTAAAGGATACCAACCTGCTTGTGTCACCTACACCTGTGTGTCTAAATGTGGCAAGCTATCCTAACAAACGTTTCTGCGTAAAAAGCAAACAGCAAACCACAGAATGGTAGATTTGAACATTATTTCTTATATATTCTGAATCCAACTGAATTTTTTTTTTTTTAAGCTCTCTGAAGTGGATGGTGCAATCCCTATTACATACTACAGTGAGTTATGTGTAACACGATGACCCTGACCGAAATCGGTCTCCTGAGAAACATACTGATTTCATAGCTGGACATCTGTATTTATCTTGTTACTACCCTGTTGCTGTGCAAGCTTAGTAATATCTGAATTTGTTACTCTAGTGTGCATCATTAATCCTTTCCCTAAAACACCTCGCTGAGCCGAGAGTCTAACAAAACACAGATGATTTCAAAAGGTTTATAGAAAACTAAATGTATAATTTTGGGATGATGGTTATTAAAATTATTCCTGTGCTTAGCTGAAACCCTTGTGTTGCATGTAACAGCAATGAGATAAGCCTAATGATAAATGTCATGTGAGATGGGAGGGAGGCAATCTGTCGGAAGCTGAATACAATCCATGAAAAATGCCTGCAATGTCTAACAAAACAAGGCAAGGTAGGGCCCAGTGAAGCTTATAGTGTATACCTGGGTCCCGGGGTAGGCTGGCAGGGTGCTCATCAACATTCCTGGTCCTTCCGGAGAGATGAGCCCATAGCCTTGTCATGTCTTGGGAGTGCAACCTCAGGGTCCCGTTGATCTGGTTGACGCCGGTCGACAGACTGCTCACATGCTTGTTCAGGTCTGTGATGACCTTCTGCAGCTCAGGGTCCAGCACGCTGCATGGCTTCTCAGCATTGTCTTCGTGGTCATTGTCATCTGGGCCACGTGCAAGTGAGGTCTCCCCCCCACTGCGCTCTCGGCACCGCCTTAGCTCCGAACCCACCTGGTTACTAAGGCGTTCCATTCTGCTCCACAGAGCCTCCACCTTGCTGGCATTCGCCGCTGCCTGGAATAGCTGGTCGTTTAGGATTGTGCGAGTCCTCTGGGCCTCCTGGTTGCAGTCTGCCAATGTTTGGCCACAGGTAGAGTTGACACGATGGAGGTCCTGCGTGTACCTGCTCAGTGTCCCTCCTAGGCCTGTCACAGCCCCATCCAGACCCTCCACGTTTTCCTTAAGAGAATTAAGACCCCTCTGTAGATCTGCAAGGTCCCTGATGTTGTGCTGATTGGTGAGTGTTTGCCTCTGAACAAGGCTCTCAAGCTGCACAAGCTTGTTGGAATTGCCGATCACAACTGAATTCAGCTCATCCGCGTTCTTTCTGCAAACTTTAAGGTCCTCCACAAAGGTGTCGAAACCTTCTGGGCTAGACTTGCAGTCTGTGGAGCACAATCCACCTAGCACGTTGACCTTGTCCTCCAAACCCTGGATAACATACTTATTAGAGTTGACTTCATTCTGCAGAGATTCCACCACAGCATTGTACAGTCCAGGGAAGGAGCTATTGTTCATCTCGACCAGTGTGGCGGTGAACTGGTCCTCCATGGAGATGAGTCTCTTGTCTAGGTTCTCCTTCAGGGCAGACACCTCGTCAGCGATGAGTTGGCTCAGCTTCTCCTGTATGTAGAAGCAGTGCACCTCTGTGTTTCGCTCTGTGCTGTTCAACTGTGCCTCCAGCTCCTCAAGTCGAGGCCCGAAGACATCTTCCAGCTGCAGTGTGGAGAGGCGCTCAAGCTCATTGTCCATCCTGGCATTAAGGATGCGGTTGGCCTCTGCTACACGTGCCACCTCCACCCGTAGGTCGCCCAAGTCTTCACTCTGCTTATCCGGACCGATCCCCCAGTTGGTCCGGACCGGCTCGTCCGCCTGCTCTAGGCGGAGCCCGAGGTCACGGATCTCCTTCCTGAGGTCGGCCTCTGTGGCACCCATGAGCTCAGCGAAGCCCTGGCGTCTTGCTTCCCGCTCCTCACACTGCTTCTGCAAGGACAGGATCTTGAGGTCACAGGAGTCCATCAGCCTGGTCATTTTGGCCTCCATCTTCTCCGTCAGCTCCTCCTTCATCTCTCTGAGCTTTCCGTCGACATACAACTGGAGCTCGTTAAGGTTGGCTGAGGCCATGGCCGCCTCCGATCCTGGGGCTTGCGTGGTCTCCATCAGCAGATGTAGCTGCATGTCAGGGTGGGATGTCACCCTCCGGACTTCATCCCGCGTATCGCCTTGGGTCTTTAGGGTGTCCATCACAAAACCAAACCTGGATCCTGTCTCCAGGGACTCCCTACCTGGTGCCTGCTCACCAGGGCTAATGGTCTCCACCTTGCCGGCCAGGGCACTATTGGGCCTCTGCAGGTCGTTGAGGAGTGTCACCAGTGCCCTGCTGGCATCCTCCTGGACGCTGGTCCGCAGGCTCTCGCCCATGCCCGTCATAGCCGCCTGCAGGTCCAGCATGGCGAGCGAAAGACGATGAACCTCCGCCTCCAGCTGCTGCACACGCTGACCCCCCTGTCTGGCATCATGGAGCTCAGTCTCTTTCACCTCAGGTCCTGCCACAGAAAACTTGGTTTTATATACGCTCTCCTGTGCTGCCTTGCTCATGGGTTAAAATAAAGCCTGCTTTTTACTGGAGAAGTGTTGTTCTTATCAAGCAATATTACCAAAGTTTATACAAGCAGAAAATTCTATATTTTACTAAACCATCAACCTTGAAAGTGCTTTGAAAATAAATATAAATTGTTTATATTGATCAGCAGAATTCCATATAAAGTACAAGTTCATATACCTGATGACTGGGTACAGTATGTTTTAACCAACAGAGAAAACCACAGTAAGCTCCTACAGTTGAAAAAAAAAAATTAAGAACGATAAAAGTCTTTGTTCCATTCAACCTGCCCTACAGCCAGACAGAGCTGGGCCCTCTTGGGGGTAGCCACGGCCCAGCAAACGAAGTGAAGAGAATAGGGGGAATCCCTGTAGTCCTTACCCAGGACGTGTTGAACCTGCCCAAGGACTGGACGGGAGTGATGCTGGGGTCCCACAGAGGCTGGTCTAGAAGGCAAGCTTTTCAGCCCTTTGCAATCTGGCCCATGAAACCCGGGGCAGCACCTCCACTCCAGCTCGGTCACCATCTTGTGCCCAATCCTGTACGTTGAGCGAAAACGAGTCCGGTACCTGGCAGCGGTGAAATAATAAACAAATTCAACACAGGGTCCAGACCACTTCCTAGTCAACAATAATAAAAAATAAATTAAGTAAGAACATGCTGTCAGTAACTTCAAAACAGCTCTGAATTAAACGTAATTTTGACAAATAATGTGCGAATCAAAATATTTCTCAATTAGTAAAAAAAAGGCAATCGGCCATATTGTACATAAAGTAAGTTTCTATTGTTTGTTATGGGCTGTTGTGAGGAGGCAGAAAGGCGCGCCGCATCTGCCCGTCGCGCTTTGGAGTCCCCCGCCTGCTGCGGTCTCCAGGGATACTGACATCATTTGTTGCGCGCAACCCGGCTGATCCATCGGGCACGGGGCTATCTCCGGCTCAGCTAAACTCTCCGAAGTTCCCAGGACGGCGCAGGTCACGTTCTTGTGCACTACATGCGCACACCAATTCCTGTAAAGCATTAATAAAACTTATATTCAAATGTGAAGGTGTAAAACCCAGGTAGTGAAGGCGTGAACATTCTGTGATTAACAGTCCAGTTATGTGCGCAACAAAAAGCAGTGGTTAGCTTTTGATTGGGGGGTCTTTTGTTAATCAAATTAGTTAAAGTGGCCCATTCTTCTAACTCAGGAATTGGTGGGAACTTTCTCTTGTTCAGACAAATAATCTCCGACGTTTCGGCATTCCACAAAGCCTTACCGTCCCCATTGTCTCACTGTATGAAAGAGTAGCAGACTATTACCCAAGTTGGACCTTGATCCAGTAAAGGATGGTAGAATTTGAACTTAAATACATTTTTATCTTTACTAAAAATAATACAGATCCACCCCAGACATAAAGATGAATCGCGCCACATGATTTTGGAACCAGTTAGTGGCGGGCGAGGCTGCTTCCAAAGAGTAGAAATACAACTTACACGAAAACCCCCGTGAACAATTCGAACGACTAAAAAACCCACACGTTACTTACTTGTTTCTATGTCTGTGTCCCTGTCCCGACCCGGAGTACGCGGAACCATGGAACAGGTTGTAGCTGGACGGGCTTGCGTGGATCAGCGAGAAGATAAGCATGAGAGAGACGGCGAGACCTTCCACCACACCACGAGCTTGCACTCGCCGCATTGTAAAAGGTTAACAGATGGATCCAAATATTTACAAACAATATTGGTAAAGTTACGAGTAAACTTGAATTCTTTTTCGCGTAAACTTAAACTGGTTCTAGGGTGTGAGGAAACCTCTTTGCCAGTTGCTGGCAAAGCGGAAAAGTCGAAAAGCAACGCAGTCCTTTCAGAGATGACGCTTTGTGGTCCGCAGGGGGTTTAGTGCGCGCCCCCCTTCTAAGGAAGAAACAACCCAGCACTCAACCGAACACTCAACCTCTCAAATTATTTTTATTCGGGTTTTTTCGCTGTTTCGCCGAATGTCGTCGTCGGTGTACTTATTTTTGGGGAAAGCTGACACAGAGTTTATATCTCGTGGTGCAGATGAGTGATTTTGTGAAATATATTTTCACCGATATTGTAACAACTGAAAAGAATAAAACACTTATAAGCAACCTATTTTCTGAATTTATCACCGTTTGACGCTTTACCGATCAAATTTGAGAAGGTTAATGTCAATTTATAAATTTGCTTTGGATAAAAGCCAAAAAGAAACTTGTCATTATACAAGTTTCTCTGATTATGAACCAGTTAATTATTTAGTAGGTTTATGATAAATGTGGGGGCCACAAGTTTTGTAAATATTTTGACTGAGGTGAAAGTTCGTCTGTTTGTCACATGTTCAATTCTTGCGCAGACATTCCTATATAGGGCTTACACCTGGGCCAATTATCTGGCCATCCACATATAGCGTTACCAGAATTAGAGCCAATACTTGTCGCAGCGAAAAATAAATTTCGTTTTATTTATAAAAAAAAAAAAAAAAGACTCGTGGTTGTGAACTAGTAACAACGGTTAGGATTAGGGGACCAGACCATTAGTAAAAGAACAATTCGGCTGCACTCGATGGAAATGTTTCGACACAGACGGTTGACTGCTCACGCCAGGTAATACTTCCTATTAATACTTCCAAATCATTAGACCCACGAGATTCTGCTGAGTGTCCTAGAAACTCTTAGCTCTTAGCTGGCCCAAACGGTTACTTGTTTTCTGATAGGCTTACTTTAAACCAAATTGATTATTTTTATTATGCAAGAAATTAACCTCTGTTCAAAAAATGTAAGCCGTTCCATATGACAACGGATCCACAAACACTCAGTGGCTGGTTTAATGGGTACACCCATCTAGTACCGGGTTGAACCCCTTTGTGTGTTTATTAGGTACACCCATCTAGTACTGCGTTGGACCCCCTTTGTGTGTTTATTAGGTACACCCATCTAGTACTGCGTTGGACCCCTTTGTGTGTTTTAGTAATGGTGTTGGTGATTGCATGTACACTGGAGCTGCTTCTACTTGTTTTTAGCTGATAGGAGTGGAACCTGGTGTGGCTATTCTGCTGCAAAAGCCCATTTGTGACATGGATGATGAGTTATGTATTCCGTGATGCTGTTCTGCACACCACGGTTGTACTGTGCTGTTATGACCCTGTTTGTGGCCTGGCACCGACGCTCACAGCGGTCTCACGTAAGGCTCTCACTTTGCCCTTTTAACATTCATCCAAACAGTGATGAACGGTTGTGATGCCTGTCTGCCTACTTTGTACAATGGCCTGATCTATGTAGTGTGTAGTAATCTACCAAATAAACTGGCCACTGAGTGTACATGCCTGTGTATCTAATAATGTACGGAATGGAAGAGAGAGCCAGGCGTCCCAGGTTAACACCAGGTTGTCTTTGAACTGCTCTTTGGCGCCCTCGTCTGGGGCTGCATCTGTACCATCTCTGTTAAACAAGAACACGCTAAGAGTATTAGTCATTTAGGAAGACAACCTTGTGAGTAACTTCTTTGACTGACGGCAGCTCTCGATCGGCTGTGACCTCTCAGCTGCACCAAGCTGTGCTTTCTCGGGACCTGGTTCATGATGTGTACTAAGAAGTTTTGACACATTTGGGTTTTGCCAGTTTAAGTGCTGGTTTTTACTCTTATGAATCCCCAAGTCTTTAGAGGTATGACCTTAAGACCTTTGACAGCTGAGCGAAGTATCTTACAGGTTCAGTAATGGCTTCATACGCCAGCATGGGGCGTATGAAGAATATGGCAATAATTTAAAGTTTTAAATTGGCCAAGATGGGCAGAAACAGTGGCCTGGCGGAGAAAAGAAAAGGCAGCTCGCTATCCAAGTGGCAAATGAACTCTGACATCATGTGTCTTCCTCCTGTGATAGACACATCGGCCACGCTGATGCTATAAACGAGAACCTAAAGGTAAGTCCCGTGTTTAAGCGTGTGTGGTTTGTTTATTGGTTTGTTCATACCTAGAAAAAAAGTTCCTATTTGGACAAAAGCAAAGAACGGAAACTATGACGGCAATCCTGAACATTGCGACATTCAGGATTAATTTGCCCAGAGTCTGAATTTGAGTCATTCTTTTGATGTCAGAACTTTTCCCCTGGATCTGTGAGTCACTCTCGTAAGCTATACAGGGAGGCTGACATGCTCACCAGAGTTTTCCTGGACCAAAATATGAGCAACTGTCACACAGTGCAAAAAGTTTCCAGTTTACATCTGCATCTGGGGGATTTTCCATCATGGTAGGATTCTGAGAGGAGAGGCAATAAAAATCAGATGCACCATATTAACAGGCTGAACTAGTTAACGGCATATTAACAGGCTGAACTAGTTAACGGCATATTAACAGGCTGAACTAGTTAACGGCATATTGACAGGCTGAACTAGTTAACGACATATTAACTGGCTGAACTAGTTAACGGCATATTAACTGGCTGAACTAGTTAACGGCATATTGACAGGCTGAACTAGTTAACGGCATATTGACAGGCTGAACTAGTTAACGGCATATTGACAGGCTGAACTAGTTTAGTTGACATTAAGGCTAGCTAAGCGTTGATCTTGGCAGTATATGGTTTTTGGCTCTCCTCTCCGTCTTGGGACACACTATTTTATCTTTTTATTTAACAAGTAAAGGAGCTCTTATAAAACAAAAATTATTTACGGTTTTGGTTTGAGACTGGCCACCCTAACTCGCATGCCTTTCCCTGCTCAGGGTGTGGGGGGCTCCTGCCGAACTAACAAGGGTGTAACGAAGGCACTTATTGACTAAAACCTCTGCTTTTCTTGAGACGCATTGTTCCTTTGGCTTTCAGCTTCATTATGGATGATTGAGGGGTTTCTCTCCAAGTCCCTAACTAAAAACATGATAAAAAACAATGATACTCAGATATTCATCAATCAAAAGACAGACCATGATTTGGTGAGATCCTTCAAGGAGCCGTGACTCATTGTAAATTCCACTTTTTACCCAGCAGGGGGCACTGTAGTGACGTGAAGTGTCGGCAAAGTCGTTCTTGGGCTGGATTAGTCATAGCGTTTCCAGTCTCGTTGCCGCCCTCTCCAAGCACGAAAAAAGTGGTTGATTGTTAAAACGAAAAATACGAATATCCCACATTTCCCGTAAATAATCTGTCTGTCCGGAGATTGAGAAAGCATACCTAATTTACATGCAGTTTCTCCGACCTTTGTTTAATATTCTCCCGTTTATTTGGTGACGTCTGTAAAATAATGTAAAAATAACCCTCAACATATGGAGCACCTCCCTTTCCACCCAGTGTGCCTACGGAGCAAAAAGAACCGCACATTTTGTTTGTTAATGTCTTTTTACACAGCACATATTTAATTGTTCTGTTAATGAACTGTGTGGGCTGACTACCATTTGTTAAAATGTATATCCTGTCTTCTCATTAAGGGCTTGCAATTAATAGTCCCTCAAAGTGTGATATTTCCAAAGAACTGACTTCAGTCAACTTGGTTTTTAATTTTTCCTGGCACGCTGAGCTTTTAATCTCTCTGGGAGTTTAACTTTGGTATGAGACTGTTGAACAATAAAACTGCTTTAAAGTTAAATGAGGAAAGGTTTTTCTTCTCTGTGATGTGACTTCAATCTCATTCATAGCTATGTCCTGAGAGCTGAACGCATTGACGACAGAGAAATAACATATGTTTTTAAACCAGCCATAGATACTTATGGTTTCAGTTCCACTGGAATTACTAAATGGGATCAGTTAATCTGCCAGATAACTGTAGATGATGATGAAGTGTTTCATCTTTCCTGGTTGCACCAATCAGAGAGACCTCAGAAGTCTGTAGGATCAGGGCACACCATGAACGTGGTCGCTGACCCCTGTTACAGCAGTGACCGTCAGAGCCTCCTAACGTGCACCTTTCTGGCTGGTTAAGGCAGACGGACAGTAAAAATGTAAAGCTACAGCAAAGTATGAACTGACTGCCTCCTGATTGGCCCTTTGGGCTGGATTTTGCCGATTCAGACCCAAATGGATTAAATTGGATGAGCTTCTCTCAGATCCTCGCTGACTATTGTCTCCTATCAGATCCAAGGTTCCAGTGCAGTGATCAGCAGTGAACCTCTTGTGTGGGCTATGTTGCCTGCAGCGTGTGAGGAAACATTGTCAGGTACACTAGTGCGTGCATGCGCGCACACACAATATTTATTCTTGGATGTGAAATGTTAATGTGTTTATAAAAAGGCTCTGCTCATGAAATCTTAATTGGGCGTCACCCTAAATGTCAACGAGGAACAGGAAGACTGTGAACAGCGCTGCTTTCCGGATCGTTGCAGGTATCCCGGAGACCCTAACCCTAACGCTGAGCCGGACCATATCACTAACCCTAACACTGACCCCAACCCTAATGCTGACCCTAATCCCAACACTGACCCTGACCCCGAACCTAACCCCAATAATGGAACCCGTCTTGGAGTTGCTAGGAGGATAAATATCTTTAGATATTAAGAAAAGTTGGAAAAGTTGCACTGAGCGTGTGGAGCAGTGGTGAAAAGGTGACTGCTCCATCCACTGACCTGTGGGGGTGGCTGCAGCAATAAGGAGTCCAGCCGTCATCTGATTTTTTTACTTTCTAGTTGTCAGGAGTTCCCATTAAATAGCAAAATAAAATTATAAGCAGGTTTTGCTCTCTTTGAATCCCGAATGTTGTTTTCTTGCTTGGCCACACCCACTCATATACCGGCGGAACTTCAAGGTTGTTGAAACAATCCATTTGTGGCTGAGCGTGGGTAAATTTGTTGAATTAATGTTCCAGAAGCAATTTTGCGGTTAGACAATTTAGAATGATTTTCTTAGCAGACATCCTAAACAACGGCTGCATGTTTGATGTGCAAAGTTATTAAACATACAATCTTCGGTTATGAAAAACATATGGTCATCCTAATTAACTCAACCTAATTAAAGAAATGATTATGGTCAAATTTTTCAGTATTTGGTTAACGATCACACCTGATTTGGGCCAACCCTGTCCCTCGCTTTTTAAAAATTAGGATTTTAAATTTTTATTTTTTAACACTTCACACACTTAATAAGCAGTTGGATGCAATGGATTTAGCGCATTTTAAAATTGTAGAGTGCTGGCACAGTCTGCAGTGTGTTGTGTCAGTGTTATCCATTCATAAAGCAACTTTTACAAACTGATGCTGGCAGTCAATCGTAGACTCATCTCAGCCAATCAAATCCATTGGACTTTATATCACAAAGAGCCTGTCTGCTTCATCTATTGAGTGACTCATGAGTTTTTCCCTTTAGCCGTAATGTGATGAATGTGGAATCGGACCAAGATGAATGAATGTGGGAGGAAAGTCTGTATTCGTGAAGAGCGCTGGACTGCATTCCTTTTGTAACACTTGTTATACATGGTTTTATACATCTTCACCCACAACAAGCTGAAGGCTCCATTCTCAGTCTTTTCCTCTTTTTGCACTAATGGCTCATTTGTGAAAGTGGAGACAGATTAGTGAAGCTTAATCAATAAAACATAGTTAACAGGGAGCTAATGTACTACGGATACAACCCCCCCCCCCCCACACACACACACACTTTATACTCGTACAGACAGCTAAAGACCCAGGGAGAAAAGGTTACTTCATGTATATAAGAAGAACCTGACCACTGTTTCTACACCGACGTGCAGACGTTTTTTTGGACGAAGAATAAAGCTTCAGGCGCAGATAATGAGCATCAGTTCTGTTGAATATTTTATCACTTGTTATTACTCTCTTATTGGAAAGGAAGCAACATGCCAAGAATTGCTCCTGAAACTATGTATGGGAAATGGTGTAATTTGGTTTATTGACTAAGAAGGGAAAACAAAAGAAAAGGGGGGGGAGAAAAATGAAGAGACAAACAATCTTATTAAAGCTTTCACTCACCGAGACCACCACTGTGATGCTGTCATATGGCTGTAATGCTTCAAAAATCAATACGGTCTGCCACCGGATCAAAACACAATAAGCATGAGTTATTCCCCAAATGGTGGCAGACAAGAGCTCTGTTGCCCCAGTGGAATTTTCTGCGTCCTTCGTGTGGGAAGTGTGGGGTAATAATGTATTCTCTGCATTAGAAGACTTGGGCCTTTGGTTCCAAATGGGCAGATAATACAGAAAGGAGAGAAAATAAATAGTCTAATGATTCAATTGTTGTGGTGACTGGAGCGACTGTCTGTCTGCCCCCCCTTCCACCAGGACACATTTCCATGGATAATTACCTGCAATTAACCAGCAGTCTGCGTTGTCAAATCACGGCCTGTGAACTGAGATGTGCAAAAAAAGGCCTGGTTCAAGTGTTTTGAACATTAAAAACTGGAGCTCATGATTTTGAGGTGTTTTTCTATCCTTGTTTACCTTTCATTCTTGGCGACACATCTCATAGTCTGAGTATTTTAAAACTAATTTTTATATTGAGATGTTAATTTTTTGAATTGAATATGTCGATTCATTACTGAAGTAAACGCCAGTATGATGCTGACCTGGACAGAAGCCGCCCTCTGGTCCTGCCAGGCGGTAAGAATCAGGTCGCAGAAAACTGAAAGAAACCAAAGAATACAAAATAATTATTCAACGATTGATGTCAATGATTTCCCAAATGGTGTGACGTGAAAACGGAATAAGTGGAGGTGAAGATGTGTGGAGATGACTTCAGACTGTGACTGTCTGGAATGGTCCAGGTGTGTCAGACTGTGACTGTCTGGAATGGTCCAGGTGTGTCAGACTGTGACTGTTTGGGATCGGAGGTCATCCAACAATTGTGTCTGTGTCATGAAGTGCATCAGCTCTGAGTGACGGGTAGGAGCCTGCCCAGAGTGCAGGAGGATGTGAGTCTTCAGTCCTCTGCTGCTCCAGGGCCACGAGAGTCTTTGGTGGTCTAATTCCAGCATGTGTCCTTGACTGACAGATCTTTTGATAGAGCATTCAAAGTCTTGAACTCTTTTTGTTTTGTCCATGAAGGCTTTTTGTTGTTTCCCAAATTGCGCTTCAGAAAAGTTACCATCTTTATCCTTCTGATGCACCTTTTGCTTTGCCTTGAGTTTCCAACACCAAAGAACTGAATCACAGCAGCGACGTTCGCCCAAATGAAAGGCTCCATTTGTGTGGGAATGTGTACATTCCAGAGTTCCTTTATCAGAACGAGGCGGCAGAGCCGAGATGGCGACGGAACGGCGATGCTACGCTGCTGAGCAACAAAAGAGATAGAGGGCCCTCTGCCGTGGCAGGGACAGGCATTGTACACAAGGCGAGGTGGCCATGGAAACGAAGGTAAAGCACTGACTTTGGCTGACGCCTCATACGCCAAGCGCTCTATTGACTCTGTGTTTTCCAACAAAAGGCAAAAAGAATGAGTCAAATCTCAGCTTGTCCGTGAGAAGTCCAATCATCTCTACTTATTATTCATTTTCATTTCTGCTGTTTTTCAAGCTTCAATGAGCAGTTTTAAAAGTAACTTTTTCAGGATGAAAACAAATCCTTTACATAACTGCTTTTCCTAACCCTAACCCTAACCCTACATCCCATTTCTTACGCATCCTTGCACCATTTCTTTGTCTCTTTCTAACTCTGGTGTTTCAGAGAAAAAGGCCTTTTCAGAATAAAAGTCAGACTTTGGCTTCTACCCATGTTCATCTCAATAGTCCAAAGTGTTGTTGTTTGTCCACATGGTCATCTTACCTCCTTTCTCACTCCAGTTTCCACCTCACACCGATCCATAACAGCTCATATATAACAGAACGATTACTATTTTACTGTTTTATAATTACCGGCGCTATGTTGAACTCAAGTGGTAATGAACTTATGCGGGCTAGGAGGATTATTTAATAGTAGCATAGCGTTTTGAAGGCCTGGCGCAGTAATGTGAAATAACAGGAGGTGCGAGTGATCCACAGGTGCTGGGGTATGGTAAACGCTCACACAGACGTTTCAGTCACACAAGCCTCTTGCGATATTTAAAACATTTCCCACACACTTTTAGGAACAATTTCGCCTCTGTTTTAAGGCTGGGGTTACCCAGCTGCATGCCCAGATTTCAACAGCTGAGTGTGGGGCCCTGGGGCCTGCAGCCCGGGGCCCATGTGATTCTGAAAACTCAGAGAAAAATCTGAATTTGCACGTGGATACCATTTTTAAATATATGAAGTGATGTACGTTTATGGACGTGCACATGAATGTCGATGCATGTCATGGCCAGACGGACAGGCAGCAGTCGGAATGGACACACGTGTCTGCGAAGCGGCAGTTTCTCTGGATCTGGGAGAGTAAAAATTGTAAGCGGATTACTCACTGCTGGTCCTCTGTGACTGCTCATTAGCCAGAGTAAAGGTCCCCTGTCATGTCTTTGTCACTGCCTGACTCCCCCCGACGCCATGCTTTCCCCAGACCCGGCTGCCAGTGGCCGTCACTGTCAACTCGCCTCTCTGCGGGACTCCGGCTGTCACCCTGCCCATTTGCCTCTAGGGGGCGCCTCATCTCGCTGCTCAAAATGAATGTTGGCAGATTGGCACTTGGAGGACCAGGAGTGCTAAATGGAAAGGGTGGAAAAATAGAGTTGCTAAAAGCAGAATCCCATTTCACCTTTTCTCAAAATTAACATTATTTTTAAGTTTTTAAAATCTTATTAAAAGAATGCACTGAATATATTTATACAAGTCTAAATTCAGCCCTGGAGAGAAGCATTTTTTAGCCATATTGTGAAGTCGTAGTTGTGGCCCCATGTCAGAAGATTAACAGGGTATTTTTCACCAAACCATCGCAGTGTTGGTGTCAAGAAATAAAATATATTTTCTATCAAAGCAGAGGCTGGGACACTCGTCTCATAGAAAGTGCTGTAGTGCAGCACATGCCAGCCGCTCATGCCAGCCGCACTGCTTATATGGGGCAAACGTTACTGTCGCTTCCTCATTTTCTACATATATTGTGAAATGTAAATTTTATTGTGCACCCTGCAATAGATTCCTGAAGTTTAATTGTGTTTCAGGTAAGATATGCAGATATAGACGCTGTGACACGAATACTTTAAATGGGTATTTTTTACATTCATTTGTATGTTGTCAAACTTTAATTTGTTTCGGAATGCTGACCTTTGAAGGTTGGCCCCACATGTGACTGAGTGACCTCTGACCTTTGACAAGTGAAGGCACCGCATTACGGAAAGTAAAATTGCAGTGGTGGCATTTAGGAGATTATCAGTGCTGTGCCTTTCAGGTCTCCGCCTTTTGGTTCTCCATTTGTCATTACTAAAGCAATGTGGAGGCTCAACATTTGCCCAGCTAAAATCAATCTGAACAATCGATCAGGATCTGATCTCTGTGACTGCAGGCCACTTTAGGATGAACCAAAGTGATAGTCTACCAGATGTATGAAAACCAAAATGACACAAATTAAATAAGTTTAAATATCAAATTCTCCTGTTTTCCAATCTACAGGATGAATCCGGAAGTGGGGGGCGACGACATGGCATGTCAAATAGGCTGTGCTGCAGGGAGTTGCCAGAACCCAACAACCCAATCAGAAACCTAACCCAAACCGAACCCAACAACCCAATCAGAACCCAACCCAATCAGAAACCTAACCCAAA
>JAOVYW010055251.1:5371-23340 GCA_025775045.1 Hiodon tergisus | reverse complement strand
CCCAAAGGTGTTCGATAGGGTTGAGGTCAGGGCTCTGTGCGGGCCAGTCAAGTTCTTCCACACCAAACACCAATCCAGCCATGCCTTTATGGACCTTGCTTTGTGCACTGGGGCACAGTCATGCTGTAACAGAAAAGGCCTTCCCAAAATTGTTTCCACAAAGTTGGAAGCATAGAATTTTCCAAAATGTCTTGGTAAGCTGAGGTATTAACATTTCCCTTCAATGGAACTAAGGGGCCTAGGCCAACCCCAGATAAACAACCCCTTAACATTATCCCTCCTTCATCAGACTGCCAGATAGAGAAGCGTGATTCATCACTCCACAGAACACGTTTCCACTGCTCCAGAGTCCAGTGGTGGTGTGCTTTACACCGCTCCATGCGACTCTTGACATTGTGCTTGGTGATGTAAGGCTTGCATGCAGCTGCTCGACCATGGAAACCCATCCCATGAAGCTCCTGGCGCACAGGTTTTGTGCTGATGTTAATGCCAGAGGAGGTTTGGAACTCTGCAGTTATTGAGTCACCCGAGCGCTGGTGACTTTTACGCTGTATGCGCCTCAGCACTCGCCGACCCCGCTCTGTAACTTTACGTGGTCCTAAATTGCTGTGGTTCCTAAATGCTTCCAATTTGCAATAGTACCGCTTACAGTTGATCGTTGAATATCTAGAAGACATTTCACGAACTGACTTGTTGCACCGGTGGCATCCTATTACAGTACCACACTCGAATTCAGTGAGCTCTTTAGAACAACCCATTCTTTCACAAATGTTTGTAAAGGCAGACTGCATGGCTAGGTGCTTTATTTTATACAGCTGTGGCAATAGGACTGAATGAAACACCTGAATTCAATGATTAAGAGGTGTGGCCCAATACTTGTGTCCATATAGTGTATATACCCTAACCCACCTGCCCCTCCCCCAACCACATGCTTAATTTCAAAATTCCTGTCCTGGGAGTTTGGTGTGTCCTTTCTTGTGTGGGGGAACATAGATGGTTCCTACAGCACTGGAAATGATAATCTCGAAAACCACTGCCTCCACTCGACATTCTGGCTGCATCCTCTGCCCTTGCTTTGAATGGATCTATTAATTATGATTAATATTAGTGAAAAGCCGGTCACCAGACATCTTTGTCATAATCCACAGCACACCCAATCCCTCGATTAGCCATTGGTGTAGAAATATTATGCTGCTACTGTAGTGATTGCAGTGTATCCGAGAGAACTATTAATACAGGTTTGCAAAAATGTGGTTAGTTTGCAGATATGGACTGTAATTATATTAACAGTTCAGGTGAAAAGAAACAAGCAAGACCAAATTAATTCTGTTTTCCCAGCCCTTTAGTGGCTAACGGTGCCTCAAATATTCAGCTCCTGCTGGGGTATAAGTTAGACTTAGGGCCAATCCACATGTGTTTCCCGCATTGGAGAAGTAATTTGTGTTCTGCAGCAGTAGTCTTATTTACATGCTCTGTCATAGGTACATAGTTTTTTTTATACACTATCGGTCAAAATTTTTAGAACACCCCCATAAATTCAGTTTTTATTGAAATTTAAGCAGTTCAAGTCCAGTGAATAACCTTAAATGGTACAAAGTTAAGAGGTAAACTTCCAGAGGGTTAAAAACAAAAGTTTAGGTTACCAACAACTCAAAAATTATGTACATTTCAGAGTTATCCCTTTTTCAGGGAACAAGTAATTGGTTAACAGCTTACTGCTGTTCTGCAGTATGGGAGTAAATTAAGCCTTGAAAGTTGATGGTAACATTCCTACAGGTGTCCCAACTTCTGTTGATTACTTAGAAACCCTCTGTCTATATAAAAGCAGTGTTGGAAGAGATTGTGTTACTACACCCTCCTAAGCATTATTTGGACAGTATTGTACTGCAGGAAGTAGTATGTTGCTCTCATAATGGTGAGAAAAAGTCAATTAACGAAGGCAGGCAGGCAGGCAGGCTGACCGACCGATCATTATAACCCTTAAAAGTGTAGGTCTTTCCTTTAGAGAAATTGCAAAGAAAGCCAAGGTATCCGTGAGTACAGTTTCTGGCAGATCCAAAGCCACAACAGAATCGGAAGATAAGTTTTTGAGAGTCAACAGCTTGCGTGATAGGCAACTCACAGGGCAACAACTTCAAGCACAGCTTAACACTGGTCGAAGTAAGCTAGTTTCAGATTCTGTGAAGGCAAGACTTTGGGCTGCAGGTTTGACAGGTCGAGTGTCAGTAAGAAAGCCATTGCTAAGATGGCAAAATAAGAAAAAGAGGCTTGCCTGGGCGATGAAGCACAGCCAGTGGACTACTGGAAGAAGGTTGAAATCTCAAGTAGGCGTCGAGCCGTCGAGTAGGTGAAAGAATGGTTCCTCGGTGTGTGACACCAACTGTCAAACATGGAGGAGGAAGCGTGATGGTCTGGAGCTCATTCGCTGGATGCAGAATCGGTGACTTGCACAGAGTGACTGGCACCCTGAACCAAAACTGCTATCACAGCATTTTGTAGCGCCATGCAATACCCTCTGGTATATACGCCTAGTTGGTCAGGGGTTCATCCTACAGCAAGATAATGACCCAAAACATACCTCCAGGCTATGTCTAAGAACTGCCTTAGAAGAAAAGAACAAGACGGTAGGCTTCAAATTATGGAATGGCCGGCACAGTCTCCAGACTTAAATCCCATCGAGCTGGTTTGGGATGAACTTTTGGGAAGAACTTTTTCGAACAATATTTGATTTCCATTAGAAAGAATCCCAAGAGTGTGTTTGGCTGTTATATCTGCAAAAGGTGGCAACTTTTATGAGTAAAGTTTAGATTAAATTAAACAAAACGATTCCATTATTTCTTTTTTTATCACCAATTGTTTATTTGTTGTATGCTTTAATTTCAGAGTACAATGAGACATTAAACTGCGTAAATCAATAAAAATACTGGAAAAATTGAGGTGTTCTAAAACTTTTGACCGGTAGTGTAATGACTGAACTGCAAGACTTTACCTAGACACAGACACGTGCTGATGTAAAGCCGTTAAACCATTTGAAGAACGCTGTGGACTTTTTGCTTATGCTTTTGGTCAAAGCATATATAAATGGATATGGATGTACCTCAGCGAGGTGTTATACTATGAGCCTGCAGAGTGTGACTAACGGTTTCCTAGCTTTGCCACTGCTGCAGTAGTGATCTGTTCGAGCAACAGATGCAGACAGTTGGCAATAATAGTGTTTAATATAGAAACATTTTAAAGACATCGCTGCTTTACAGACTGCAGCAGCGGGACCGCTGTTTCATCCTACAAAGGCGACAATGGGTTGTTGCATCCACAAAGCTGCGCCATAGCACGCTCATGTTGTTTTATTTTATTTTATTTTAAAAGCATTCTTTATCTGCAACTTCCAGCTGCAGACAGCCCTGTTTTTCATATTCTGTACAGACACTGCGTCATAACTTTTTGAGGCAGCTGTTTGAAAAATTCAAACATTTCGCTTTTAATAGAAGAGATTCTTGTAGGCGGTGAGACAAAGTGGTTTATTATTCTGTTATTTGACTGCTCTGTATTTTGATGAATACATTACACCCCAAAAACTCACAGATGTGCAAATGATTGACAATTATTAACATTTTGAGTTATGTTTAGTGAGCTGAATGTACAAAAATGGAGTTAATGAATGTAAAATATCCTGTGCTTATCACCTTGGAAAAACTGATTGGCATGTAATTGGCCCTGTATTGTTCCCCTGGTCTTCTATTGTGCGGTAAGTGACATGGTTATATTCTTCCCTGCTCTACTTAGCGGGGGGGCAAGAGTCCCACTTCATATTCAGTTTATCTTTTTTCTCTGAAATTGTTTTCTTCCTTTCTGTTGAACTTTGCTGTTAACCACTGGTACCACTCTCTTTTGAGATGCTGGTTTATCATTGGCCGTTGTGTGCACTCCTTGCTGAACACTAACTCACCTCTCGCTTTGAGAAAGCCACTCTAAGCCAGTATCAGTTCAAGAGTCTTCAGGTTTATGTTTCATTACAATGCATGGTTTGGCTGTGATATTATATTTGCTTGAGTGCAATTCCCTTATCAATTGAAAAATTTGTTAATTTCTGAGGTTCTTGGTTTTTAATAATACATCATATATTCACTTAATTTAATAGCCAAAGTACAGATGGTCTACAGTTTTAAAGATTAGACTTAAGCTCTGTGGTTAGATTATTCTTTTATATTATATTAATTCATAATTATCCATCTGTGTAAAAAGGTTAGACGGGAAGATGTGAATTGTCACCGGCCAGGATCTTCGCCTAAAATAAATCCATAATAAGGAGCCCTAGAAGAAGTGTGCTTTTGATTATTTAAAAAAAAGAAGTAATTTTTACAGTTACTTTTGCTTTTGGGTATTTCTGTCCCACAGGATTGGACATGACCAGGTAATCTGGCCATTTTACACCTGCCACGGTATGTGGATGTTACCAGGACCGCGGCTTCCCCCTCAGTCGCTCAAATTATCCAGTCCAATAATCCAAATTATATAGCAAATATATTTCAACTGGGTCATTTTCAATTTTGTAAAAACACTTTGTTTTTTGTCTGGGTCTCCAGCTGGTTGGTTCCTACATGTTTCTTTTAACACCCCCAACTCGGAAACATATGATTTGTCCGTTTTCAGAGTGTAAGTATGCAAAAGAAACTGGATCCTCCTCTATGATATCTTGAATGAATCTGTGCGAGATCCAATGCTTCTTCTGCCAGGGCAACTTACATTACAGAAATTAGCGATTTAGGTGGCAGCATTACATTTTATATTTTATATATAGACCCTATTATTAATAACTTTTTTTTTACATAACAAAATTATCTGGAATACTCTGAGTTCTCTATGATTAACACCGTTGAAGGCCATTTCAGTACCTGAAAGGACCATACAAATTAGCCCCTTCCTTTGTTATTACAAGAAATCAGTTCTGTTTTTATTTACGAAAACCAGTAGTGCTCTCAATCGTACGCTGAAGACTTCACCGAAATGATTTTGACACACACATGTCCTGGGAGGTTCGTGTCCTCCATGAAATATTAACTTCCCAATGACAAAGAAGTTCTTTTTCACTGCGAAGTAAAGTCAACTCAAAGGACTGCCTCAAAGGTTTTATGTCTCCAAGTTGTTTTCTCACACCCAAGAACATGACACAAGCTGCCGCGGCAGTCAGCCTGCTGAAGTTAAAGTCAACCGAAGGGTTTTTAGGTCATTCCTCTCGTTTTGTATTGGATGGTGGTGGGAGGATGAGTTATCACTCCGATTCCTGCAAACGTGGCAGATCGGTCACAGTCTAGGGCGGAAAGAGCATCTCTTTCGCGGCGAGCTCGCACGTTTCTCAGCCGCCGTGCTGGCCAAACATGTGCCCTAGGGGAAAGTATGGTGCCCACTTTGATTAACTCCCTTCTGCCAGAGTCAGGCCTACAAGCTCCAAAGGCTGTTGTCTATGATCTGTTTGCAAGCATTTTCTTAACGGCTCTCCTCCACGGTCTACAGCCAATGCGTATAAACAACACGGTTCTTCAACTGTCAAGCCCTGCAAGCTAGTGGCTGGTAAACGGGTTGCTATTATGAAAGTTTAAGATTTGTTATTGATTGTACATGGACTATAAACAAACTTTATATTCAGTATGCTTAGAGTGTGCGATGTCCGAACAAAACTGTTAGGAATATAATGCCAAATCCTTATGAAATGGCTTCAGTGAGTGACAATATTTGAAATTAAAATCTGTCTTTCTGAGTACGAGTCTGGATTCAAACTGAGTTTTATCATGATTTTCTAACGTGCGTGTTTCCCAGATCTTTCGGCCGCTGTGCAGAAGTTCTCTCAGTCGCTTCGGGAGTTCCAGTTCGAGTGCGTTGGCGACGCGGAAACCGACGACGAAATTAACATCGGTAAGTCTTTCCAGTAGAGCTCGGCCAGCCGGCTCTAAACTATCACCTTGGTGTTCCTGTAACAGATGCCACAAAATGAGAAGTTAATAAAGTCAGTCTGCCACTTTCTGAGACTGAACTGAAGGGCAAGCCGGAACTGCGTCCTTCCACCAATTTTTCTACTTGAACCCCCAGTGTGTCCACTTTGATCCAGTGGACATTTTTTTTCTTCTGGATATATACATGCACATATATTTCACAACATTAATCTTTCAACCTTATAAAAGTGATTCTGTTCTGGATTGGGTTTTAATCAGAAGGCCACGGAAGTTTTGAACTCTCTGGTCTCTGATGAATATGGAAACCTGCAGTGTTGGAGGCTGAGAGGCTACAGCCTCACCAAATATAGATTCCCGTGTTTTTAATTTCTCACAATCCTCAATCCTACCATTGCTCCCTAAACAACATGGGGCTGAGAGGGTCTAACTGCTGACAAACACATGGGAAAGCTACCCTTCTGTCAACTTCCTCATTTTTCATTACTTGGCTCAATTTTTTATCATCTGTTGCTGGTTTCAGCTTTCCAGACTACTGCCATTGCTGTTCACTGTTTAGAGTCAGAGCCAGTTAATTAACCATGGGGATAAATTTAAATGTACCTAATTATGATTTAGCAGGCCCTAATTTGTAATGGCCCATGCCTCTTCTGGCCTTTAATTAAGATTGCTGCTAGTTCTGGTAGCTGTTTTGGAGACTTCACACTGCATTACGTATCTATTTTATTTAGTTCAGATGGATATTTCTGGCAACAGCAGGTGTAAGACAGTTTTGAGTAAAGACCTCAGGTATGCCAGGGGAGCTTGAGGTTTAAATAAACTGTCTTTGCTGAGCCAGAGGGAAATTCGTTGAACATGTCTGCAATCATTCATGTGCTGTGTTCGAGATCACAGGAGCCAGACATTTTGACAGGATGTATATCATAATTTGACAGAGTTAGATGATCACTCGTTTAACCAACCACTCGTTTCAAATTGAGCTTTTTAAAATCTAATCCCTCATTGCTGTTTGAGTGCACACATGTTTTAAGCTGAAGGTTAATTTTGTGTTGGATGCTTTCTGGATGGTTTAACAGTAGAAGTTGCTGACTTAGAAACTTTGGTGAAAGGTTTTTATTTTTTTCGGTGTTATGATATCTCTGTGATCTCCTGCATTCAACCCTAAAGGCCAGAATTTCAACTTGTAGGGAAAAAAAAAATGAAATCAATCTGGTCATCAACGATAAACTTTTGACTGACTTGGTTGGACCCTGACAGGAGTCCGGGCAAAGGCCCTTGATGTAGCTTCGGAGCGGTCTACTTTGATGCTCCCAACTTCCCCGAGGAGTGCCACCGTTCCCCATCCCCCGCTGTCAGACAAGGTCACCTGACCCTGTATCGATTTCCCCGGGACTTCCATCACTGACATTCAGAAACTGCGGTCAGGCCATCTCAAAATCAATTGAAAAGCAAGATTGATATGGCAATAGAACGTATTAATTGTTCCACAAAAAGTAAAAAAAAAAAAAAGTTACTGCCTCAAAGGTCACTCCCTGCCAGGGAATCCAAAGTGCTTAATGTTGGCGAAAACCAAGGATCGGACACCAGGCAGGCGGTTGTATTGAGAAGACACGGTCTGAGAGTATAATAAGCATGAAAAGAAAGATGCACAGAAAGAGTGATATGTGGGCGGGTGGGGAAACAACCACGATTAATATTACAGTCAAATTCGACTTGGCTAGCCACCAGCCGGCACAAATCTGATTAATTAGCGTCAGCGGTTGCCTCGTGTCAGCCCTAGAAAGAACAGCGGACCAATCCCTTTCAACCGTTCATCATGAGCCCTGCCCCTCCCTCCCTGTAAATGTGAATAATGAGGACGTCATGACAGATTTCCATCACCATTCACTGTCATTAGCATCTGATCTGGAAAATACTGGCCTTTAGGGTTGAATGCAGAAGATCACAGACAAAAGTTTCTCTGCCTGTGAGTTGTGTGTGGTAGGACTCAATGCAAGTCCACTAACGTAAGCTCAGGGTTTTTAGACAATTCCCAAAGGAGTTTCAGTAAAAGATCAAGGTCTGATGGGTGATCAGACTGAGGCGTCAATGTGGCCTGTATTACACAAAAAATTCCATGCAGAATGATAAGACCTCTCACATCTTAAACTGGCCACCTCGCTCACAAATGGCCTAAAAATTCATTAACCTCCTCTTCTTAATTCAACCTAAATCATACAATTATCACATCTATGCCTAGCCCTTCCCCAGTCTGCTACCAGAGATCAGCATCTCCTGAATACTGATTGTTTTGCCCTTCCTCAGTGTAATGAGCAATTATTCAATTAACATTCCACAAACACCATGTGCATTTGTTCGTCCTGTCCTCAGTTCAGAATCTTAATCGCTGGTATCCTGCTTCCCACTCCTCTGCTTATAAACCCCTCTGTAACTTCCAGTCAATGCTCAATCTGAGAAATATCTTGCCAAAGTGTTTCTGAGCTCTAACCCCTTGATTCCATGGTTGATTATTGTTAACCTACCATTGACCCATTTGCCTGTTCCTCTGACCCATTTGCCTGTTCCTCTGACCCATTTGCCTGTTCCTCTGACCCATTTGCCTGTTCCTCTGACTATCGCTACTTGGATTGCCCTCTCTGTTGTTTGCTAATTGATCGACCCATTTACCTGCTTCTTTGACCACGACTCGTCGACTTCCTCAAACACTCTTGTTTTCTGGCTTTGACCCCTGCCTATTTCATCAGTACCATTTATTGTATATTTATTGTATGATTTACCATTTGTTATACTATACTATTTATCAAAACATAGCAATGGGTTTTTTACGTTTTGTGTATTTAGAACTAAAGATTGCTAAAACCCCTTTTGCTTGAACTTCTTCAAATATGACAACAGGAACAATATATTAAACTTGGAAAAAAAGTAAATGATTACAGGTTTCAACTGAATGTTACATGAATAACGATGCATGTGATTAGGATGTATTATTTATTCATGTATTCATTTTTTTAAATTCCTAATGAATTGATTGAATATTGCTTGTTTCTTTCCAGTTGAGTCACTGAAAGAATTTTCTCAGCTGTTAAATACTGTGGAAGAAGAGAGAAGACGATTGGTGAGCGAGAATTCCGTTTTGTTTTCCTGCGTGTTTGAAAACCCACAACGCCTAGATTTAATTACGTGTCAAGAGGCAGGGACATGTTTATGTTTCACCTGTGTAGCTATATGTGTTGTTTATTTTTATTAAAGGTCTTTCTCTGGTAAACTACCAGGCTACGGTTACCCTTGGAATCAGGGAATGGAACTGGTGACAGAACAGATTCTTTTTCAGACAGGGCCTATTTCAATTAGTTATGTGAAAAGCATTTGAGGTGTTTGGTTAAGAATGTCTGAGATGGCTACAACTGCCGGCACATGACTTATCAGGTTGTGGTAGACCCCAAACGATCCAGGGGGAACGTCTAGATGTTTCACTTCCTCATCCAAGGAACCTGAACTTTTGTAAGCTTGAAACGGGGGCGAACCTGATCAGGATTTGTCACACACCATCTGATCTTGAGCAAAAAAATAAGAATGACAACAATAAAATAGACTAGACTAGCATAGCACGGATGAGTGCAGGGCTTTCTCCTTCCTAGGCATCCAGTCCTACAGCCAACCCGGGTAGTGGCCATGGAACCACAATAAATGGTGAATAGTATGGATTGCCTTATTGAATAATAGAGCAGTAGATAACAGCGGTGTGTGCAGGAGTGGCACTCGATATGAAGCCCTGCCACGAAAACCGTAAGCAGTAGCCTAAAGATTTCTGGCCTTTAAAGCCGACTGCTGGGCGGGCTGCCCGCGGCTCGTTAAGTCTGTCTGTCCATAACCCAACCCATCCCCTCCCCCCCGCGCCACGGCCGAAACGAGAGGAAGAGTCTAAGCTGCTTGGGCGCTGGCATCGTAAATGTTACTGAAAGCTGACAGACCGAATTAGGTGCTGTCCCGGCTATGATTGGTCAAGGTCGGGAGCTTCGTCTCCGTAATCTTTATCCTGATGACGGGCGTGATTTGTGTCCCACACCTTTGGTGAGGATTGTTTTTGGACGATGCGCTCGGCAGTGCACAGTGTTGGCAGTTTGAGCGTTAAGCTCTGCCCCTGAAAGTTGCAGGCTGGAATGTATATGAGCTCCTGATGCTATGCTAACTCTGAGTGAATGTAAACCTCAGCTGCAACAGATTTTAAGGGGAACTTTTTGGGTACGTATTTCTGGCTGCGGAGGCTTTACTGCAAAATAAACAAATAAATATGTTGTGCCCTATAGAAGTCTGTTATATTTTTATTTTACAAAGTGAATTCCCTCTTGTGCTCTAGCGATGGGTTTGGCAGGCCAGGCAGATTCCCCAGGGATCCCATCATGCTGCGAAACGCCAATGAACGCGTTCTGTCTCCTTGTCTTTGTTCATTGGTGCCTAAACTCATACCAGTTCTGTATCAGCTTCTTACTTAAAAAACAAAAGATTCCTAAGATGATTTTTTCTTCATTATTATTGATTACCCAGTAAGGAACATGGAACATGTAGCCTTAGGGCTACTAATGGGATTAAAATCTATGTTCTGTGAGTGTGTGTGAATCAAGTAGGCTTTCTGACTGATGTTCCTCCAGAATGTGTGGCCAGTAGTCCTAGTGACTGACAGTGCTGCCTCTGAGAGTCCTTAAAGTGGGGTTGATGTTGTCCCCTCTTCCCCTCTCTGACATATACACACAAACAACCTTTTCCAGGAAGGCCCTATAAATACTGTATGACCGCACACGTTATTGGAAGCAAAGAACCCTGTAAGGTTGTTTATCTCTTTCGAACAAGAAGCATTTCCCTGACGTGATGGACGGGGTTGACCTGAAGACGGGAGAGTTAAGGGGGTTAGTGTGACACCTCACATCTTTGTTATGCACACGAGAAGGACCCAGGTGTGTAAAATGTGTGTCAAATTTGCTCAGCTTCATTGTGGAACTGCTATTGTACTTGTGAAATTGCTTGCAGCGTAACCGAAATTGGACGGATGAAATATTTTTGACTGAGCTTTCTAAGGTCAATCTGTATGCTCTAAATGCACAACCAAACCCTTTTATGAGTTTCATTGTTAACTATCCAACTGTTTCCCCCCCCCCCCCCCCTCTCCGTTTCAAGTTTGACCTTGCTAGGTGAAAGCACTAAGGCTATGTATTGACAATTTTTTAAAATTTAATTTGTTTTATTTTATTTATTTATGTAGATAGACCCATAGTTTAGCAGTTGTTTCTGTATTGAGTGGAGTTAGGGGAACCAGCCTAGTTGGCCTCCTGTGAACCTGCAACAGTTTATAAAATTCCAAAAGAAATAATATTTCTATGGGGCTTTGATCCCATTTACTGTGGGCGTGGTTCATGCAGGGACTCAATGCTTCTCTATTATACACAAGGTTTTATCGTGCTCTCAGATTTTGTGAAGCTTAATTTATTTTTATTTATTCCTTTTCAATGGCATAAAAAGCCCTGCGCTCGTTATCTTTTAATTCCAGGTGGAAATTTCCAGACCCACTGACTATTAGACCCAGGTGATAGCAGGTGCTGTGCTCCAATGTGTTTTTTCCAAGGGTGAAGTGGTACCTGTTCCCCTGAAATCTCATTCAGGTACTGTCCAGGTTTTCTGTCAGTACGGCTCTAGCAGTGTTGGGCTCTGCTGTAGCCCCGGTTTTGTGGGGGACAGCAGCAGGACCAGATTATCTGCATCTCTCAGTCGATTTTTGTGTATTAGTCAGTACTGTTGGTCAGAACATTTAGTCCTCGATTAGAGTTTATTGACCATTTACCAAACCATTAGAGATGATGGTGTTCTCACGGTGTTTAGGAATAGTACAGCTCTGCAGAAGGAGACTCTCTCCTGCATCCACGACCAGGAGCGCTAGCTGGAGCTGAGGGAGGGGTGACCAGGAAGCCGGCTCTCCATCACAGCAGATGGCTTCTGAGCCGCCATTATGGGTGTATTATGGAGCTCAGCTTCTAGTTTATGACATGCAGTCCTGGCACCAAATAACACCCTAAATCAAGCCAAGTGCTCTGTCATGTGATGTCGGGTCCTGATCTCACTGGAGAGGGTGGCGTGGGGGGCTTTCCACAGAAATGCCCGCCTGAAAATGAACAAACAATTTGTGAGTTTTACTGCCGCCCCGGTGTAATATCGGCAATAATTGCGCTGTATATTTTCCACGTCTTTTCTGAACGGGCCGAGGGCGTCAGTGTGCAGTTTTGCTGGTTTTACCGTGGTCTGTAACACCCGTGGAGAAACAAAGATACGCAGATCATCATTTTCACATCAAGGCAGATCATGACTGTCAATGGCTGTAAAGCTCTTTTATTGATGATGGTGAGCTGTGTGTCATCCGTACATGAAAGGATTGGTATTTCACTGCTCACAGACTTCGTGTAGGCATGTGGTCCCACTGTCGGTTGAAAACTTTTTAGTGATACAATAATGGTACAGCAGTTATATACACCATTCACCACATTAGCTTGGTTGTAATGAACATGTTTGTGTTCCACACTGGTCGTGATTTTCACAGAACCCTCCATACTGCCTTCCTGTGTCTGTACCTGACCTAGCCACTGAATGTGTCAGTGACCACAGAATGGTAATGGGTGTGCCGCTGGCTCTAATTGAGAAGTTGATAGTCCATTAATTAATTAATTCTTACTGTAACTGAAACGGGTTCCACATTTTGCATTGTCAAAGCATCCCCATTACCACTGCATAATTTCCCAGTATTGCCCATATGTTCTTTGGTCTTGTACAATAAAATGGTAATCATTACTTTCTCAACTGTTTGTCTGCAATAACGAGTGCTAACCCCTTTTGATTTATTAAATTAGTTTAGAAATAGGAAATATGTGGCAGTGTAAGACATCACCAGACGCAAGTATTGTTTTTTTGAAAGTGACTTATTTATATTGAATAAATACGGATTTCTTTCTCTTGTAAGACTCCGGTTGTCTTTTTTATTTTAACGCAGATACAGAATGCAGACAACGTCTTGATTGCTCCACTGGAGCGATTTCGCAAGGAGCAGATTGGCGCTGCAAAAGTAAGTCGACGCAGATGTCTTCTGTTACAAATAACGTTAAGGATTGATTCTTCTCTAGTCAAGTGTCAAACCAGCAATGTCTCATCGTCTGTAATGCATATTGTTGTAATTATGCAATGCTTGTATTTCAGAAACTCAAGTGCATCAGTAAACTTAAAACGTATAGAAAATGAGATCCTCGTACTTGTCCAATGGTCATGTTGCAAAAATAGTACAAAAAAATAATATGTTTAATCATAATAACAATGAAATCCTGAAGCAAGTGGATGGCTAACTCCCTTACAAAGTCTGGTCTTTGGTCTGGTAAAGCTCACTGTCCACACAAATGCTCATAGCTGGAGGGAGGAAAACCCTGGCTCTTGATGGGCATAATGCAGGTTTTCGATCTGCCTCTCAGTTTGCATATGATTTATACCTGGAAACCAGGTGACATCATTTCTAATCCAAATAATGATTTCAGTTAACTAAAATGAATCCATCAAGATCTGCTCGTGTTTCAACAAGTTAATGAGAGTAGGTAAAGATCATTCATTTGCTGTTCAAACTGTGTTGCTGTGTTCTGCCTGGTTAATGACGGGGCCTGTGTTTGCTCACAGGTAAAGTGATTATGCATAGAAGGGGGTTGGGTAATTGGATCTTCCCAGTTTAACACCCTAAAGATCCCCCTTGTTCTATCTCTGGATCGAATTTTATTTTTCCTAATTATCAAGCCCCCTTTGGGTAAACAGACTTTCTGCTTAGCTTGTTGGTTAGACGCACCACTATTCACATGGCCTTGGGATTGAGAAAACACAGTGATAACTGGGGCCCGGTGAACCTTGCCCATTCCAACCCCTCCAAATACTCTCCCTCTGACAAGCTAACCAGTCTGACTTAATGGGGTGTAACGTATTACGCGTTGCGCCATCAGATCAGTTTGCTGCAGAGAGCTTTGCTGTGAGCATTTCCAGAAGATCATTTAAAATATGAAGAACGAAAACCACCTTCCTTTCTGGATAGCGGGCTTCCAGTCGTTCTGGTGGAGGTGACCTCTCCTCTCTGTGTGGATCTGTCACAGACTGGATCAATAAGAGGGTTTTAAAGCTGTCAGGAGACATCGGCTGCAGTTATTAATATAATGGGCTTTTCCCATCGTTTAAAAATCGAGACCATCACTGATGCCCGCCTGCGATGGTGCCAGTCATTTCCTGACTTCAGGTAACTGCAGCAAATTGCCAGCGGCCTGCTTTGGTTTTTTTGATAGGATCAACTGCCTGAAGGTCTGACAGGATTACGTGAAATAAGAAAAGGGCCCAGGGGTACGAGGGGGGCTAGCCCCCATATCGATTAGCAGGTAAGAGCTGAATTGTGTTGTCGGCTCCTACGGCACCATGGGAAAGCATCAGATTTTCTGCATCTTTGCACATTTTTCTATTTAATCATATCTTTTTGTGGGTTTTAGCAGTGTATAGGTGGAGTTGGGGAGAAAATTACACCAGAGTTTGGATAATTAGGGTCAGATGTTTGAGTGCTATTGGTTAACTTTCAGGCCTGATTTGGGCCAGCCCTGTCCAATATAAATCTGAATAACTTTGGCCCTTACCATCAGAGTGAAGCACACAGGTTCTAGAGGTCCATCATGCTACGATCAAAATTCATAAAGAACCTTAGGAAGGGTTACTAAACCATTTCTAAGGCTCTTGGGCTCCACTAAACCACAGTAAAAGCCATATCCCACAAGGGCAAGCATTAAATCATCCATAAAGTCACAATGAACCCTAAAATGATCAGGGATCTGAAGGCCAGGTTTTAAGGGTCTTGACTACAGGACTAAGAGAGGTTCAAAGGTCGAAAATCCATACTGAATTTTAATTATAGCTGTAGTTAATTAAGTCTTTTAATAAAACGTTGCAGCTCCACAGAAGTCCATGTCTGCCCCTCACAGGAAGCGAGAATAGCTTAGTCGCCCTGGTAGCATTAAAGTGAGGGAAGAGGAGGAGCCTTCCCATTTAACCTCCATTCTGGTCCATTGGCCCCATTAAGGCCCCATTGGTCTTTCTAATGAGCAGCGCAAGGTGTGGCTGGACGGAACCATCTTTTTTAAACCATCTGTTTGTACTCTGGGCGCACTCCCACACCCCCCGCGCTCTCGAGGCAGTCCCCTGTGAAATTCCCCTACATGTGTCAGTCCACTTCTTTGTTCCTCTTTCACTTCCTCATCACAGGTTTAAATATGACACTGCAGGCAAACTAATATAGATTAAACATCCATATAAGTTTTCTTTTTTTAAATGTTTATAAATGACCAGAAGATGGTTACCTCATTAATAAAGTAACCCTTCTCAATACAATATTTTTTTACATGGTTATTTCAGTGGCCAGACAGTTTTTCAAAAGATTCGTTTGGTATAAATGTTATCGACTGCTCTGCTTTTACGTAATGTTCTGCAGTCTTTGCCGAGGTACATTATCACAGAAGGTTTATTTAATGGCAGACATGTTTGACTGCTATTCATTTGAAACTATGACTGAAATAAAACACGTATCACGTTAAGATGGCTGCTTTTAACAAAAACTGAATTTAGGTTCAGAACTTCTCCAAATACATTGCATTGGGGGTCTGCTTCAAGGGGTCCTTTGAGTAGCCGGCTGACCTTGTGAATGCCTGCAATATCTTGGTTAGCCGTGCTCTGAGTGCTTTTCTCCACTCTGTCTGTGTAGCGTCCCGGGGGGGTGGGGGAGTGTTGGAGAGCTTGCACAAGCTTTATTCCCCCAGGCCAAAAAAAAAAGAGTAAAAATGACTCGGGACTTTAGGTTATGCCAAATAAAAGCAAGACGGCTCTTTGTTTCGTCAAAGGATCCCCGATGCATTTTATTCTATATGCTCAAAAAAAACGGAAGAAAAATACTTTTTCCATAAAGAACTGATTGAAAATCAGTAACAGACCTGCTGCTGGACGTGAGTGGTTGATGGATGGGGAGAGGATAGTAAACAGAATTGATTTTGTTTGAATGATGGGAATGTGAAGGAGAGCAAGAACCTGCATGTGGATGTATCATGCGTGTGTAACTGTCACGTCTGTATAACTGTCATGTGATATTGCGATACCCACGCTGACTCACACCTATAGCCAGTTGCATTGTCTCAGCCCGTGCCAGTGTCACCAGGAGAAGCTCTGGGTTGGGTTTTTGTGGCAGTTAGAGGGTTTCTTTTCTGCAAAGATGGCCCCTATCCGACGAAGGTTCTACGCTTTTTTTGTAAGTGTGCAGGGCATGGAATAAGTTTGAGCCTGGTGGCGTGGCACTTTGAAACCCGGGGACCTCTGCCTGCTTCTGCAGAGCTTCATTAGAGCACGAGAGCACGACATCCTGTAAACAGAAGTGTTAAAATTCTCAGCCCACCGGGGTTATTTCTCCTCCTTTGGGTTATCAGCCATTAAATGTCCAATGCCCTCTGGGCCTCCTCCCCTGCAGCCTGCTGGTCCCCTTTGGCTCATCGGGCTTTACAACCGCGCGTCAGGACGGTAGAAGTCACTGCAGATTGCAGGCGAGACGTCTAATAAACGTTCGGCGGAGGGGTCGGTAATGAAACCTATTTGCCGTGAAGATCTCTGCATTAGAACGAAACGCTGAATAAATATAGAATTAAATATGGAATTTATATGGAAATGCCGTATTAGCATCCCTCAGCTCTCAGAGTCGGATGGAAACGGCGTTAAACGACCTTCATGGGACTCATTTAAGATGCATACGGGTTCACTGGTTTTGCGACCGGCAGCGAGACAGAGTTCAAACCCACAACATGCAAGGGTCATTGTGTTCCCTGCCCTCCCAGGTGGCTAGTAATTACATGATGGGGATAACTTTGATAATAAATTGGCACGTAATTTTATTGGTAGCCTGTTATCTTTATCTCTTTGCTACGTATCCATAAATTGTGTCATTTACTAGAAACCGTAGTGAAGGGAATGTTCCTCTAGATTTGGCCCAACCTAAACCTCATAACTGGTCAGTTGACTCTGCTCAATGCAGCGGGTCGTGCCTGTATGGGATGGTCGGTTCAAGAATGGAGATAATTAGTGACCTGGAAAGGCACCCAGGAGTTTGTATGTGCACGTTGTCTTCGATGATGTCAGCCCTCTGAGGCCTTGCCTCTTTTTAGCAGTAACCTGACGATGGACCTGCCAAAGTTTATAAAAATGAATGGCAACCCCCCCCCATTATTTTTTTTATAGGAAGGGAAAAGGAAACTTGACAAGGAGACTGAAAAATATTACTCTGCTTTAGAGAAGCACCTGAATCTTTCGTCGAAAAAGAAGGACACGTTTTTGCAGGAGGTAAGCCCAAATGGCTTTGCTCTAAGTAGCATTTAACGCATTTAAAAAAGCCACCTCCACTTTTTAAAAAGTGAATCCAGCAGTGTTGCACAATTTCCTGTGTTATTTACTGAATCACACTCACCCCTGCGGTTGTCTAGTCCTAACCCTTTATTCGGGTGTTAAGTTGTCACTACAGATTAGTAATGCATTTACTGATGAAAAATGTGACCTAATATTACCCTAGCCTCAAAGCCTAAAAGAAGTGTGTTTTGTCATCAGAGTAACCAGACAGAATTTCATTCCTTCCCAGGCGGACACTCAGATTGACAAAGAGAGACAGGTTTTTCACAACGCCTCACTTGAATACGTCTTCAAAATCCAGGAAGTCCAGGAGAAGAAGAAATTTGAATTTGTCGAACCAGTAAGTAGTGGCCATGGGGGGGACGTGGGTGTGCTCCGGCACATGTGAAACAGAATGGGGTAGAGGTGCGGTGAGGGATGTGAAACAGAACGGGGTGAAGGTGCGGTGAGGGATGTGAAACAGAACGGGGTAGAGGTGCGGTGAGGGATGTGAAACAGAACGGGGTGAAGGTGCGGTGAGGGATGTGAAACAGAACGGGGTAG
>JAOVYW010055240.1:0-23341 GCA_025775045.1 Hiodon tergisus | reverse complement strand
ACCCAAACATCTTGAGCATTTCTGTTCTTCCCCCTCGCTTTGTTGAAAAGAAAAGTCACAGTCTCTGCAGAACACTGCCAGGCTTCTGACACAGACTTCACTAAGTGCGGAAACCGCAGGGCACATCGCCCTCCTGTTCTTTGAAGTGCTTGGGCATGATGTGATATCAGCCGTCAAAACTGACTGTCAAAAGACGCTACTGTCAGCGACCTGTCCAGAGAGACCCTTTTACAGTGTGCAAATGCAGCTGTATTTTGGTAAGGGCTGTGGATCACTGACAAACATAGGTATCCTGCATCATTTTCTCACAACCAACACTGGGAAAAAAAAAAAAAAAAGATTATTAATGAATAATTTAAAAGCCTTTATCACTAGGACAAGTGCTTTTTTCTGAATCATCAGGCAATACCATAGAAAGTAATGTTTAACACAACTGATGAAAATATTAAGGATTTAAAAAAGGGATATTTACGCAATACCTGTGCATGTTTGCGTGCTTGTGTATCTACATATAAACATACACACGCATGCTCACAATTCTGAAGATATTAAAGAGAAGTGAGAGGCGGTCTGTATGGTGTGTCGTTTTGTTATTCATTTTAACAAAGAAGAAAACAACTAATTATAAAGGTAAAACATAAAAAAGCATACATTACCTATGCATATATATGAGAAACATATATACACAATAGTATATTACAAACACTCACACGTACACACACACTCTCTAAAACGATGACCGAGTAGCTCCTAGCTATTCTGTAACCACGGTAACACGCCAAAACCTGTCAGAAGTTAAAGGGCTGCCAGGTTTTATTGTGTCTGCTTCTCAATTCCTTGAACTGTGTATGGAAGGTGTTTATGTAGTTAAGTGGGGAGGTGGGGGTGGGGGTGGGGGGGTGGCGGATTTCCAAAAAGTAGAAATAATGTTCCTTTCTCACAGCTGTAGGCTGCAGCAGTGACTCCCCATACTCAGCGGAAGCCAAAATGATTCACCCGCGATCCCCACTCCAGGTCAATTCCAGATTCTGAGGAAACTGTCCCAGGACCCCGTGGCGACAGCCATGCCGTCATCGGTTACTCCTAAACAGCTGACCCGGTTATCATGACCTGCCAAGACACCTGGGAGACAGAGGAAAAACAATCAGCAGAAGCCTTACTCTCTACCATTCCTTAGTGCAGAGTCTAGTACACATTACCAGTATTGTGGTTAGTATTTTAAAACGGTATGGATTCACTGATGTAACAAAGTCTGCATTTGCAAAAAGACACGGGGTAGCCCGTTCTTGCAAAACCCGGGGGAACCACACAGGCAGAACTTTGCGCGACCCGCCCCTCACTCACCGGCACGCTCTCCCTTCAAAGTGTCCCAAACGTTGCAGTTGAAGTCGTCGTAGCCAGCTAGCAGGAGGCGGCCACTTTTGGAGAAGGCGACGGAGGTGATACCGCAGATGATGTTGTCGTGGGAGTACATCATGAGCTCCTGGTCAGCGCGTAGGTCAAAAAGCCGGCAGGTGGCGTCGTCCGAGCCCGTCGTGAAGGCGTTTCCGTTGGGGAAGAACTAGCGTGGCGAGAAGAACAAAGCGGTGACGTTGGACAAGGTGAGGAAATTCCCACTACGGATGTGACAAAGATAAGCGCCTCGTCTGGGCATCTCTGACGCGTCTCTGATAAATGCAGGTCCAAAAAGAAAGGGGCGAGACGCAATGACGTCCGCTTGAGACTTCAAAATTTAAGTTCCAAAAGCATGAAACCCCAGCAGAGAATATTCAAACGCGCAAACGTGTTTAGGCGTCGGTTTCATGCCCTGTTGGTCAGGCAGCATACTTACACAAACCGCGTTGATATCAGACACGTGGCCAGTGAAGGACTGCCTGCACATTCCGTCCCGGACATCCCAGAGCTTGGAAGACGCGTCACAGGCCCCAGACACAAAGGTCTTGAAGTCGGGACTGAGGGACAAGCTCATAACGTCCCCAGTGTGGCCTGTGAAGGTGGTTGCCTGCTGGCCCGTCTCAATGTCCCATAAAGCACTGGAACGAGGAAACAGACACCATTAAATGAGGGAAAGATTCACATGTCACTCACTTTGTCCATTAAATACATCAGAACTGTGGTAATGATTAAATCATTTCAGCCTCCTACAATACTATACATTAATGTAATGTTGTACAACGTACTGTACGCATTTAGATCATTGGCATTTATCTGTCGCATGTTAGAAATTTTTTTAAGTAAGTCAATCTGTCAATTAAAAAAAAAAAAAAAAAAAAAGAACTAAAAATGTATGATTACACGGTTTTTTAATATATACATTTATGGAATTCGTTTTTCATCCCCAAATTGGAATCTCAGAGTGCTCTAATGCCTCTCAGGATCATGAAGCATGATTGGTCTCCGCTGCCGGCACGAGAGGCTGAGCACCGATTGGAGAAGAGGCAAGTCCCTCCCAGGGCCCAGGAAAACGGCTGGCGACCTGGGAGAACCGCTGCCGATCTCACCCACCCCAGCCCGGTCGATGCCAAGGGTGCACCGCTGCGGGACTCTCCCGGCCTCAATTGGCTAATGACATGATACGGATTTGAACCCCCGAAATCCAGACCGTAGGGAGTCAAATTTGGTGAAGTGAAGGCTTGGGCCCAGAATCCTCCACTTACCAGGTGGTGTCTCCAGAACTAGTGACAATCTGGTTGTCATCCAGAAACCGACAGCATGACAAATAGCCTGGAGAAACAAACAAACAAACAACATATAACTGAATGGTGAACATTTAATCTGACGGCTACTTGCTGTGTCATAGGCAACCAGGAGATGCCTTAAAAAAATATTTGAAGTACTATGAACGATTATCATTGGTTTTTTTCAAAGTAGAGAGAGGTTCCTACAAAGGGTGCACTATAGCGACTCAAGGGTGCACTATAGCGACTCAAGGGTGCACTATAGTGAGTCAATTATGGAATACGATCTCGAGCACAGAACGAAAATAATGATTTTCACCTGTGTGCCCTGGTAATTCTCGAGTCACGCGCACGTTGCCCTCCCGGGTCTTTAAGCTGTATATGGAGCAGATGTTGTCCAGGCCTCCACAGGCCACATAGTTCCCGGAGGGTGCATAGGCACAGGTCATCACCCAGGAGGACCTCAGGGGAATGGCGTGCATCTGAGGATGAGCACAACCTTTTCTGTTAACTCACAACCGGGAATCGATGGACGCAAGAGCGTCGAAAGGATATCGGATATGTCAGATTGGTAACGAGTCTCAGTTGAGGAGTCACGGCCGAGTCACAGCCTGGCGTGCCCTAGAGTCAGAGAGAAGTCCTCCAGTACCCAACCCTTGACGCGGTCTTCCAAGGTCTCACCTTGTTGGTCGTGTAGCTGTCCCAAATGATTAGTTTGCCATCTTGAGAGGCACTGACGAGTAACCTAGGCGATAAAAAGAAACAGAGACATTTCTAGCAGGGCACCGATTTATTGCAGAAGCTTGCAATTTCCACATATTTAATTCATTCATAACACAGTGAAAGTGAACCGGTATACGCTAAATCTATTGGCCCAACCCCACACAGTAGTTTTTAAGTCTCTTCTTTCCCTGCTGGCTATTCCCTCATGCCATCACAGTGAGTGCAGCTCAGGATTGCATCCACTTTGGCTGGGCCATTTCATGCAATATTCATAAAAATCACAATCCATCTGAAAGCCTGAATGCCTCTCCCTGTCCTGCCGGTTTTTCTCTCCTAGACCCAGCTGGCAGCACCCCCATCTGTAGTCAGCGAGTTCTGCACCACTGAAATGTCAATCTCAGTGCGTGAAACAAACGCAGGCCATTTCTCTTCCCTGTAGTTAATCCAGGGTGTTTCTCCATTCATTACTACTCAGAAACATGACCTGCGTAGGACCGTTCCAATGCAGCCAAGAACGACACCCAGAACCAGGAAGTGATTATTTACGCATACCTGGAATCAGAGCCCCAGTGCATTGCGTAGATTTTGGCTAAATGGCCTCTGAGTGTGCGTCTTGTCTTCATCTGAATTCTTCCCACTGAATCCAGACAGGCTGTGATCTGCCAATAAAAAATATTGAAAGATGTTACTACAACCTACAATTCATTCTGATCAAAAATTCGACTGATCAAAAGAGAAGAATTGTGTGGTTAACTTGCAATCACACACTTCAGATTGAATTCAAACAATAAGACTTAGGATTCTAGATCAGCGTTTCCCAACCCTGTTCCAGACTGTCTGCTGGTTTTCCTTTCATCGGAGTGGCTCAGTTGCTTAATCGAACCCTTTACCGAATGAGAAATGACAAGCCCAAAAACCACTAGTAAATGCCAGCTATCTCTTCAACAGTTCAATTAAGCATTCAAGCGCTCCGACAGAGTGGGCAAACGCTGTTCTAGACTGCTGAATATTTTATTGCCATTAAAGTGCACTCTCCACATCGCTTTTAACCCGAGACGAGCATTTCCTCAAGTCGGGAAATTTCAGAGTGGCAAAGGCCATTTCCGTCAGAAGACCCCCCCCCCAAAAAAAAACGGCGGTGCCACGAGCCATACCTGTGAAAGTGTGGAATCACTACAGGCTTTTCTAGCATCCTGTAAAGAAAGAAAGAAAGGAAGGAAGGTTTATCATCTTCACACCGCGCTTTGCGAAACAGCTGAACCGAATCTGAATTAGACGAAGAGAGGGGACGTTACTCAAATCTGAATTAGACGAAGAGAGGGGACGTTACTCGAAGCTGAATTAGACGAAGAGAGGGGACGTTACTCAAATCTGAATTAGACGAAGAGAGGGGACGTTACTCGAAGCTGAATTAGACGAAGAGAGGGGACGTTACTCGAAGCTGAATTAGACGAAGAGAGGGGACGTTACTCGAATCTGATTCCGCAGCTGGTCCGCCTCCTGGCGTAACTGCTCCAGTTCGCTCATGATCCCCTCGGTCTAGGCTCGGCCCACAGTTTCCGCCGTAAAGTCGGCTGACTCCTGCCACAGGGAGGGAAGACCAAGGGTTAACGCAAAGACACGTCAGCAATCAACCGCTTTTAACGAACGTGTTTTATTGTCGGCATTTTTTTATTTACGGTTGAGTTTTTTCTTTTTCTTTTTACTAAAGACGTTTAATTTGGGGTTTTTTTTTTTTTTTACAAAGATGCACTACTTGGAACACATTCAATAGACAAAGTAGGTGGCACAGTTACACGTAATGTTTTACTTAAAATTGGCTGTGCACGCTATTTGAGTAGCAAATAAGCTAGATGCATTTATGGTGCGTAGTTTGCGTACGTTTAGTCTAACTCACACAAACACACTACTAGGGATAAAATGGAAGAGATAACACTGATCATTAGTGGTTGAGTAGTTTACAGGAATTACTTTCTCAAATAAGATAAAACATCTATAATAATATATTTACGGATAACAATATCATAGCTCACCATGCACTGCTGAAGTAATATGGGGAAAAAACATGTTACGATAAGTAGTGTATCCAAGTCAGAACTTCATATATCCTCTATAGCCTTTTTTACTTTTCCATATCAAGTACAGTAAATGTAATTATTTCATAGACCAGTGTTTAAATAATGATTCACCATTGTCGACAAATCCTCACTGATCATTAACAAACTTTTTAAGAAGACAAAGAAGAAAGCGTAATCAGTGTAGCCGTTTCAGAATTTCAGCAGGAGAAGTAAACACACCAAACGACAGAAAAGCACAGCACCATTCAAAACACTCACAGCACCAGTGCTGGTGGTGGTGGTGGTGGGTCGACTCGAAGTCTGAACTCATTGTGAAGTTCAACGTTGGCGTGACAGGCCTTTGAAAGCAGACAGGCGGTGATGCTCAGGCCACTCCACTACACAGGACACCTCGCCACTGGAGTGCCACAATTAAGCTACGTCACTGCGACTGCTGATGCCAGCCTCCCCGTGGGGCTTCACTGACGTTGGCTAGTCCACACGTCCTTTATTCCAGCAGTCTACAGTTAAAATAGCAGCCCCAAAAAAAGCAGCCCAATCCTCGTTCCTGCTCGGTTGCGAACGATCCAAAGTCGTTGAAAAGACAGAGACGGGCCAGAAACAAAGCTGTCACTTTGAGGGATGGAGTCGTTGGAATCATTTACTGGACCCACAAGCCTTTGTGTCATTTGCCCATGAAAAAAGGAAACCAGCATCCGGGAAACCTAACGGCTCTTAATCTCCCCGCAGATGCAGATTCAGTAAATAAGTATAAGCACACTTACAACCACATGATAATTCATTCCTGTACGTGGCATTTACCATGCGCCAACATTAACACCAACAACAGAAACCTACATTACAATTCTAGCGCGAAGAAAACACGTACAGGGGTATGTTTTCAGGAGGTATGTACCCGGTTGACAGGTTGCCTAGTCCATCCACCTATGCTACCCAACAGCTCGTCAACCTTGTGGACCCTGACACGAGGCACTCTCCACCAGTGGTGGCGGACGTTGTTTTTCCAAACTGGATATGGTTTTGTTGGCCAATTCTCAGAGTACACGCCTGTAGAGCCTTTAGGTTTTCGTTCCACCTCGCCTGTTCAATTAGAATCATTATTGTTGTTAGAAAATTATAACCTGGTTATTCCAGCTATGACTCAGATGCTAACTGGGAGACAGCTGGAAAGGGGGCAGACACAGCAGACCATAAGGACCACAACTGAATACATTTTAAACCAAAACTGATTAGCAACAAGACCCAGTTCTATAACCACCTTGAAATATTTTCTTTAAACTGTAGAAATAAAAAGTAGAACAATCTTCTTAAGTACTTTTTGGGAGAACAAATATAAATAAGGGCAGGCTAAAGTCTTCATTATGACCTTCTAAAATGTCTTTAAAAGGTGAGGGAACCAGCAGGTAATGTAACCAAGAACAGATAGAAAATACTTCCTCTTCAAAACTTCTCCTTTTTTCCCCTCCTCTCCAATACAATAGAATGTATAAAAGGTCATCTGTTGTTCTAAGAGGTGACCTTTTATACACCTACACCCAATCCTGTAAACACGCTTCCTTGGATCCGGTTTGCGTCTCAAAGTAATCTGATTGCTTCCCAACATCCCACAACACTACTACCACGCAATAACCCCTAGACTGCCAACACCTTGTCAGGAGCTTGCGACCATCATGATCAGTGTATTCGGATCATATTGTCTGTCTTTTGTCTTTTCTTTTTTTTAAAGGAATTAGATTGTTCCGATTCATTAGTGCCACTCCTGAGCACAGCAACCTGAAACGCACACGAAATAACACCATGCTGGCTAAGTGGCCATCTTGACTCTTTAACCAGACACGGAACAGAGCAGCGGGAAGACTAATCAGAGTGAGCAAACAAACCTTTTATTTCTCAAAGTCACTCACCAAGGCATGCAATGTCGAGGAGCAACGACATGTGAAAGTCGCCTGCCTCAAACACTAACACAGGTGACCATTTTCAATTTCCTGCATCTCACAGCCTCCTGCACACTGTCAAACAACCAAAATATCTCAGAAAGGGCATTGACAAGGATAGGTACTACTACTCTACATTATACTTTTTAAACACTACCATTAAACCTGACAGAAACCTGACAGCACTCCACTCCACTCCCATACTTTTACCAGAGCATACAACACTGTAGGTCTGAACCCTGTTCAGAATCAAAGACTAAATGCTGGGAAGATTAAAATGATTGCTTGCCTACATTTCAAACCTGTTCAATAAACTTACACTTTTTAAATAAAATTGTCAATTAAAAAAAACTGAAACATTGATAACACCACGGTGTCCTAACAGGTAAGCCATACGACGTACCTGAAAGACGCTCCTAGGATATGATTATAACTATGTCACTACGACCCTCTGGGCTTTTTGTACTGTGTGCCACCTTATTTTCCCCTCAAATTACATTACAGTGGCCAGTGGACTAAAAAAAACAAAAAACAAACAAACAAAAAAAACGGATACAGTCCTGAACCTGGAGCTTCTGTGCTGCTGGAAAATGTTGTAGGTCCTGATCCACAACTTACTAAACAAACTAGATTCAGATTACAAACTAGATACTAGATTCCTCCTCAATGTTTATAAAGGCACGTGGGGCACAGTTAGGACAGTTTAAACTTGCAACAAAAAAGCCGTTGCTTTAGAGAGGGTAAAATAAGCCCAGTGGGTTATGGTGGGCCAGCGAGAACAAAGGGGGGGTCTGTGTCGCTGTCCTTTTGTTCAGAATACGGTAGCACCGCTTGGCACTGCCTTGTGGAGCCAAGCAACGCTGTGCCCATTTAACCGCCTCCCAACGACGACGGCACGCGCTGCTTCACCCTAAAACCCAACGCACTCATTGCCCCTGCTGGGTTGATCAGAGGACAAACCAAGGTTTAAGTCGGTTCATTTGAACGAAAGCCCCAACTCGTTTATGGCCATGTTTCACATTAGCAAAGCTTTCACAGTTATGGCACATATCTTAATATTACATTATCTAATGTGAAATATATACTTGACACTGCCATACGGCTCGGACTGTCAGTTGTCTGCCACACACAAGCTACACAATTGATTATAATAATCAATGATAAATAGGACATTAAAAAGACTTTTATTTTATTTTCCAGGAGCCATGCACAATTGGACTTTTGTGACGTCTGTGGATCCCAATGTAAGTGTAAGTATGGTGTTCATTCTGAGATCGCCTCAACTTTACTGCGCTCTCTCACAAAGTGAGAAGGAAGTGACCTGGCTCCTACAGGACAACTTTTTGTATTGTGTTTTGTCCCTCTGCTTCTGCTTGCATCCACAGGTTCCTCTTGCTGCAAGACCATAGCTGAAAACATGCAAGCAGCAAAGTGAGATAAGGCCAGGGGCTCTCTTCAGTACTGTGCACAGACTCGCCGACTCTCTCAAGGGCAGGGGCTTAAACGTAAAACAGGGCACTTCAGATCCTGGAACATCGTATATGCCTGTCGCTGGTTCTCTCTAAGCCCAGCCCCTTAGCTTGACGGCCTTTACACCCAGGAAAGGTACTGCACACACACCAATACCGCAACTTTAAAATCATGGCTCAGAGCTAGCTAAACCTTGACTACTGGAATACTCACAAAAAATTAAGATGCAACTTAAGCAACATTAATAATACTGTGATACTTCTCCACTCATTGGGGTTTTAAAGTAACAATGCCAATGTCTTGGTAATAAATACTGAGGAGAATTTATAAAAATTGGTCAACATATAAACATGGTTTGAGATCATCGCTCCACAAGTTAGCAACATTCACTCCATAAGATAATCACTCCAAAAAATATGAAACAAGTATTATACAAACATTTACTTCAAATTTAGAACTATCCCGTTTAAAGCATTACACAGTAAATGTGTAATGCAGCCCCCCCAAGTGAGGTAGAAAACAATACCAAGGTCAGTCAAGTGGCCATCAGATAAGTAAAGCAATCATTGGAAAGTTGTCAAAACTCTTAACTTGCAGCACAGAATAGAATCAGGAGAGAATAAAATTAATTTCTAAATTCAATGCACTGACTGACTGAATTAATCTGTTGGAACAAGCGTCAAACTTCTCATAATTCACCACTAAATAGAATCTTCAGTTACACAGGTCTTTCATCAAACTCAGCATCATTACATTAAGAAAAAACTATTAAATGTCAGTAAACCAGTACTAGCTGCATTTCGAACTGAATTATTTTCGGTACACTGGGAAAACGTTGAAGAATTCACTCGGATACAAAGCAGAGTAAACTAGTGTCCTATGTTTGTAGCTCCATTGAAATGAAAAACATTCTAATAATGAAAAGTATGCAAGAAGTAAATTTCGTGCAAAACTGCTATAATAAATCATAAAATCGCTTGTTCAAACAGTAGGATTCTAATACGTGCAATACCTTTAAACTCACGCTACAGTGACGTGACGTTTTTAATAACGTAATAAAATAAAACTTCATGTATCCCCAATTTCAGCAGATAGAATAATTTAGTTAAATGAATGACCTTCCTTCATGCAAAGCAATTAATTTCTTGTTGATAACAGTCATGCAAACCAATTAACAACTTATTTAACTCTAGACTTGACATCACTGTATTAGCTGTTGCTTTTCAAATAAAACGTAATAAAAGACAGAAAAACGCAGAACTAATGATAGTTTGAAAATGACCTATTATTCATTATTAGGAAAAGCTAAAGATACACGGAACCACTTTCAATTATAATTTTTACCAAAGCGAGGAGTTTAATCGTAAGAGGAATTGACAGTGAAACCACGGAAATCAGAGCTACTGTAACTGTTACCCAGTAGCCACTTACGGCCCATCAATTCACACGTTAATAATCAAATGGTTACTGATAATAAGGGTCTTACCAGGCATGTAAATTAATAGAATGCTCTTTTCTGTAGAATTTCAGTTGCTAACATAGCGAACGTGGAACAATATATATCCGGTGCATTCACATGCCGAACTTCTATTTACCTGAAAATTTAACAATATTCACGCATCCAATCCTTACCGTTGTAATGAAATCGCTGTAAACGTCCTACTTGTTTCCTACTAATCGCACATGAATTTGTTGCAAGGCCGCGTTGTAATAATATGGGCTAGAGATTTATCGATTTTATTTCGGTAACCGAAATTCTCTCATTATCAATCAGAAAGGTAAGTTATTTCAAGTAACTGAAAACCACTGAATGGAAAACACAAGTACTTTCCGATAAAGGCAGTTACGTAAAATGGATAAAGGCCAAAATCTATCCGTAATGTAGACTGTATTCTCGCAACAAAACAGGAAATAAAATCCATCAGAATACACAAAAAGACATACGATACGATACGATACGAAAAACGTTATTACCTGAACTAGGGTTTTGTCAGTCGACCACCTTCCAATCTGTACTTTGAATGTCCAGCTTCAGATTTCACTCATGGCTCCTGTGGTCGGTAAAAATGTAAGATATTTCGGTAAATTCTGAAGAAATCTTTATGAATTTAAAGGGCCATGCAACATTTGCTCAGTCAATTTGAGTCAATCTTCGCTATGCAATCCGATCACCACACCCATAGAGAAACTGGGAACGTCGCAACAACCTACGCGGAGGGGTGACGTGAAGAAATAAAATAAAAGTAAAATGCAATCTCAAAGTTTTTAAATATCGTTCTTAGGTAAATTAACATTAACATTTTTAAATAATCGCATATATTTCTGCTCAATACATAGAGAAATATTGTTTTATTATACTGTAAGGGTAACCTATGCAGGAATGGTATTGTCTTTTAACTGCCTCAAAATTAAACTAGAATGGCAAACAGGAAATGTATTTTATTGCAAATTGGCCAAAAATACTGGACATCCTTTGCTGAAATTGTTTAAAGTTTTCTTTTGTACACCATAAAGCTTCTGTGCGTTTTTCCCCCAGATGGCTACGGGGAAAAACCAGATTTAAATACATGCGTTGATTTTAGTCTTCCACCCTATGATCGTAATGGTTTATACCTAGTATAGCACTCGTGTTCAATACTGAGGAGTAGGTACTGTCGGCGTTACAGCAGCTCGGTTACTATATGTGAAGTGGTTCCTCCAAACGTGTAAGTCCGTGTCGATTAAGCGGTTATGGAGAAACAGTCGACTATATTGGCTACTCTGTCAAACAATGTTATACGAGTTTAAAGCCCCAGGCGTATTAGCTATATCCTTATATCTTTATCTTTGATTTCGTCTTAAACTGTCGAAAAAGTTCAGTAAATCACTATTCAAGGAAACATGACAGCAGACTACAGTTTAATAAATTAACTACTGAAATATATATATTTTTGCAATATTACAATATAGCAGACGTTAGTCTATTAAAATGAAGTTGCCACGATTTAACCGTTCCTCTTTTGAGAATAATAATAATTATTCGCGACTATGGTGCGGATATTTCCTAGTTCATTTCACATGGTTTGGGTTCCCGGTAGGATGCGTTACGTGGGGGTGGACGTAAACGCATCGTACGGTGGCATAACAAAGATAATGTACCCCTTAGAAGGCTGCAGCTGTTACCAGGAAAGGAGGTTACAGTAATTAGCACATTGCCTTGGGATCCCTTTGGGGAGATTGTGCTTCATAAATTAGAAATCGCCTCCATTCGCCAAAACGGACAGTTATTACAGTGACCCACTTATTTCTTATCAAAATTAATCGTTGGTACACAGTCTTCAGTGTTAACGCAACATCTCAAATCATTACTTGTATTATTTTAAAAATGATGTAACAGCACCTTTTAATGTGGCCCCTCAAATTCACATTTATCATATAAATTAATCAATTAAATTGTTGCCTACTTTAAATGAAGCATTAATTTGAGAAAATCATTATTATTGAAAATGGAAGTGCACATCAGATTCAACTCTCAACCTATAACTGTTTGATTTTTAAAAACAAATCTTTCCTGACTAGAAATGATTTACTTGCAAACAAGCATTCTCAATAAACAAATAATAAATAAAACCTTAATATTACACTCATTGTGCAAATTTTACAGAAATGTATGATGTGTTTTCACAGTACATATCTGAATCGGACTGTAAATATGCGTGTTTATAATTATATTACATTTCAGATTAATTCAATTGGTTGAGTCGTTTATGGAAGTGAGATAGTTTGGTCCATATCTACTTTAAAAGTATAAGTACTTGAAATAGGATTTTTCCCATTAGGAACTCCTGAATTGTTAATGGGGCCAATAAAAGTGAACAGTAGGAGAGGCTTTCCCTCATCTCGGTGAGACTCATAATTTATGATGAGGAGATGAAAGTGGCAAAGCCCCTGGTTTCCGTTTCGACTGGCATGAGGGAGTCAGATTAAGTCTGATTTAATTAATAAAGCAATAGACAAGCCAGAGTTTATCATGTTTCCAAAACGCATTATGTGGATCATCGTGAAAAGAAGCTTTATTCCTCAAGTCAATTGTTCTTCAAATCATGAAAAAGCAAGGAAATTATCTTTTAATGGCAAATTTGAAGGACTTTCCAATACTGGCTACCAGTATATAATTTCTAATAAGGATGGCATAATTTTAGTTGCCACGCAATGCTTATGTGATTTAGCAATATTAAAATGGCTTGACTTTGGCAACAGACAAGGGGATGAGTACATATTTCATAGTCCTGAGGCCTAGAAGTGAAAACATGTTATCAGGACCTAATACAAGTTATGGATATCAAAGGAAGATGAAAGTACATGATTGGTGTGGAAGTGAGGAAACTTCAGAAAGATTCCAAAAATACATAAATGCATCTTTCATAAATAAATGATTGACACTAGGCATTGTGAATGGAAGTAACAGCCTGAAAGAAAGTGGTGTGTCTCAAAATAAATAAACACATTTAAATGAAAGCAACATAACTCCTATGAAGGTATCAATACTTTTAAAGCATTCACATTCTGCTTTACTTTGTCACGTGTATACAATTCTTGCTGATGTGAAATATTTTCTTTCGTCCTGTGTGTTTCGGTGGCCACTCTTTCAAATTTCTACCACTGCATCAAACCTTGGCTCATACTGGTGACATCATGGTGTGTTGCTGTCCCTTGCATGTGATGGAGCACCAACAAAATGCCGAAATAGATCTATTTCCTAAACACCCGTGATGCATTGAAGTTTCAAGATACGGGATGCAACCCTGTAACATTTGAGATGTAGTTCATGGAAGGCCCCTGCAGTGATTCTCTTGAATAATCCAGAGACTGTATTAGGAAACCTCTTTAAACTGGCCATGTGGTGAAATAACAAAGTCCCTTCCTGAAAGCCCCGTGACGTCAATGGCCAAATCTATGAAATCTCCTCTGCAACAGACCGATCACAAAGGTGGTATTTCAAACCTCTGCCAACAGGACCTCTGGAGGTCTGACTAGAACGGAATTTGATGAGAATTCACTTTCAAAATTGCACGTTAAAACTATACTCTTATTCTAATGCCAGGCTAACACTTAGATGTATATAAGTCAAGTTTTTCAAGGTTGACTACTTTTTAAATGTAACAAATCCTTATTTTATTTCTATTTTCGTTGAGTAAATTTTTTAAATGTATGTTGATATTTATATTTTTTTATGAATTTTTTTGCAATTTCTTTCTCTTCAGTGGCATTAGGCATGTTTGCCAAACGTGGTTAAAATATGTGTCGAAGAGTAGCACAGGTCTGAAATGGTAACAGGACTGAATTAGGATCAGAATTATAACCCCCAAAAAACTTTGCAATCTTTACTGAGCATATCAAATAGGTAGTGCATTTAAAGTGTCATGAGAAAAATCAGGAATCTAAGGTACATAAAAAACAATTACCCTGTAACGAGCTACATATCAGTATATATCTTCATTATCCCACAAAAAATTTTTTGGGGGGGTTTTGTTACAGAAATAGAAATATATATAATACTACGTGTAGTTAATAAATGCATAATAGGTAAACCATTAAAATACAAAACACAATCAAATATTTGAGTAGCTTCATACCTGAAAAATAAAATAAGTCCATATATGAATTAAGGTCTTCCTAAACCCTTTCTTAATAGAATTGTAATCTATTTTAATCAAAAACTGTGCATCAATATCGCTCTGCGATAATGTTGGCAAAAAACTGGACTCAAAATAACTATGTTAATTTTAATTAGTATGTTAGGGATAGTCATTTTCAATAAAGCTTCTCTGCCAAAATAGGTGACTAAAAACAAACCCAAAGCTTGTATGTAACAGTATGCCCACGCCAGGTAACCCAAAGGTGTTGACATAGCAACTTTCTTTTCAACAACCTATTTACTGTATCCATCTTCAAATCTAAACACAAAAAAAAATTATGAATGACGGCGCTTGTTGAAACAATCAGTTGAGCGGTTTCATTCTTTATTTTCAGTTGCACTCACGTATGTTCTATGGCAGGAGTCAATCAGCAGTCCATAAACCCTGTGATGTAAGCCTTATGTAGAGCCCTGAATCTCCCATGTGAGCAGCACAAACACCCGTAACTCAGCCACATGTTTCGTGCCTTGTCTTGTAATGAATAATAAAATTAATGTGCGACCATATGGACTTTGGCTCTTTGCTGCTTGAACTACATGTTATGCACCAGTACAAATGAATGGGTCCACATTTCAACACACAACATTAAGTTATTAGTCCCACTGCTACTTATGTGTACATTCACATACCTTCATACAGCTCTCAGTGTGTAAGTTTCTTGTGTTTGTATCCTAGATTAATTGCTGACGATGTGGTCAGCTGTTTTTTTTTAGTACTTCTGGATAATATTGTTAAAAAGGATAATCTTGTTCATGCTAAGATTTCCCCTCTTACAGGGGGGATTACATTTGTCAAGTGATATTTAAGTGAAGAATATTCAACAGAAATGTCCTTCATTTTCCTATGTTTGATTTCCTGCCAACAAAAAGGGGCAAAAAATAACTCTTTCATGCAGTGAACATTTTTTTACAAAATAATAGCTTTGTTTCTAAAAGAAGATTGTGTTGGGCCTATAAATAATGTTTTAGACTGAACAGGTCCCTAGCATGCATCTTTATTGTTATTCCTACCTGGGAGTTAACTTTTTGTACTCATCCTGTATCTGAATTTTAATTTCCTCAATTACAATAGTGCGAGCAATAATCAGTTACCAGTAATGTGATTTAAAAGGACTTAAGTGGAATTGTTAAACGTGTGGTGTGTATTAGGGGCATGGGACAAAGAATGATCTGTAACACAAAGAACAACCTGCACATTTAAAAAGCCTATGTAGTACCTACAACTGCCAATCTAACACACATGTTCACAGATCACAATATGCTACATTTATAAATGTAAAATACAAACAATTTCACATCAGTAGCTTGCTTTTTGTGACTATAACACTCACCAACACTAGCGCTATATTTGTATTTTAACTTCAGCAAAACAATACAAGAATAGAAATCTGTAGACCGTACGTCAACCATTAAAAAAAAAACATTTGCCATGGTCTTAATGACTAGGTATGCCACAAATCCTGCAGCCATCAAATTTATATTTATCTTCACTTACAGATATAATGTGTCAAGTGTCTTTGTATCACATTACTACATTGTGGCATACATAAATTCATCTATGTGAAGTCGTCACAGGAACCAAATAATTTTTTTAAGAACTAAGGCATTGACAATTTAATATAACGCAAAACACGCTGACACGTATCATATCGGTCACGCTCAGGAGCACACAAAAGGAGTATGTGTCAAATATAAGGTTTCATCTAAACGCTGCCATGAAATAGCATGTCATTAAAAACATATGGATTTAAACCAGAAAAGGAAGGAAAAAATTCTGTCTTATCCACCACGGTTATCTCTAGGGGAGGTTGGCTGTTGCTATGGCAACCGCTGTAAATGGCAACTGACGTCAAGAAGGTAGAAATATCACGCAGATCAGGAGCTACTATGCATAATGGATCATTCAAAAAAGGGTTATTTGAAGAGAGCTAATGTGACTTAAAATATGTGAGTCTTACACACCATCCCTTTTCAAGATCAAATGTGCTCGTATTGATGATGGCTATTTGCTTTTGCCACGGCCGACTTATCTGATTAAAATCCAATTCCTTCTATGATCTCCTTCTCACTGACTGGTGAGCGCACAACCCCATGACCACTCACAAGAACACCCATCCCATCAAAGCACTGAAGGCAAAAACACCGGCTACCCTTAACTCGAAACGAAATTATAACTGCATTTAAACCTAGAACACTGCTGAAAAATCAACCGGAGACAATCTTGAGTCTTTGTAACAGTTTTAAAATGAAGATGTCTTTCTTTAACATGCACATTTCTGTCATTTTAAAGATGGCACAATTGCTAGTTTCAAACATTGAAAATATATCCAGGGAAAGTGTATGTTCATATGGTACCATCTCACTCTAAAATGCAAAAAATCTCTTTACTTTTGTTGTTGGTTCCTCTCTTTTTCTTGATGTTATTACTGGCCTTTTAATCAATAGTGTCATCACCAGTGCAGTGGTAATGTGTTAATGCAGTGTTAAAAGCATGCACACCAGAAGTGTGACTAATATTGCTTTCAAACAGACTGGCTTAACCACATGTTTCCAGCCAAAAGGAACAACAGTGTTCTGATAGTGACTGCTAGCATTTTAAGCTCTACCACAAGGAGTGCCCTTATAAAGAGTCTAAGAATATATAATTATTAACTATATAAGTCCTATTATTAATGTCAGCAATATTGTTTAAACTGTGCTAACATAGAGCAAACAAAACAACCACCAGGACTTTAGGCTAAGGATAATTGTTGTCCGTTTCCATCTAATGTTGACATTTATATACATATCATTTTATTGTAACATTAATGATATTTTTGGAAACTCGTTAATGAAGCTATACTGAGCCCTTCTCGTGTGTTAAATTGAAACCAAACAAAAAGCACTATATATGACACTATAACAATCCCCTTAATATCAGTTATATAGTTCAGGCAAATTACAAGACATGGTAGTGAAGAATCTATGTAAATTTCAACATGAATTCAGGGCAAAATTAATACAGTGACATTCTGGGTGGCACTCTGGTATGTTCAAGAAGATTCCCTGGGGAGAGCAGGGCAAGTTCCAAGGGAATCCCTGTGAACTGCGGACACCGTGGATGTGACTACGCTCTGAAAGTACATAACGCTAGAAGTAAATAAGTAAATGCAATCATGTGAGTCTAAACTTGTCATTGTTTTTAAAGGTTTTTAAATCGTATAGAAAAAATTCCAAAAAGCACCAGGTGGATAAGCAATCAAAATAATAAAGTTTTGCAATTATTTATTTAGCAGAAACCCTCAACTGGTAAAATTCTAAGGACTCAATTACAGTGGTAGGCAGAAAGGGCTTTGAGAACAACATGCAGAACTTATTCCTATTATTTATTTGCTTAGCACATACTTTTTTGTAGCTTTAAAAACAAAACCCTGAAAAGACACATATTTCTATATGATATTAGCAGCAGTTTTTTTAAGTGTAAGTACTTAAAAAGTAAGTAAAGAGTAAGTACTCTTTTATTTTCTTATGTTACTATGATTGTGAGGAAGTATACAGAAAAGTACGTGGCTATTTCAGCAAGATATTAAGTGATATAATTTTTTAAATGGTCAATATTAACGATATAGGTCCCAGGACAAGGCACTACTTTGCTAAAACTTTTTTTAAATGTGATTGAATTCCGGATAACATATTCTATGCACCAGATTTAATTCCACTTGGCATTTAAAAAAAAGGGTGGCTATGTTCAGTATGAGGACCATATGATCTTCTGCTTAGTAATTTCTTATACTTAATAATTAATGGACTCTTAAACTCAGTCAATATGCACATAGAAAACCACTTTAAAAGGTGTTCCACACATAAAGCAACTACTAATAAATAAAATAGAAAACTCCTTGCCAAGACAAAAAACTTCTTAAATAAATATATTGGACTATTTATCTTTAATACCTAATTCGACCCTAATACCCCCCTGACACTTTGTTTAGGACACTGGTTTTTTGGTTGTTCCTCCATCCCAGGACCACATACAGTATCTGGTGATTATGGTTATATACCGTTATGCACCCACACTGGTCTTTGAGGGCTGCCGCTCAGCAGATTTTAGTTACATTTCAATAAGCAACTGGTTTCCATCTACACCAGGGGAGCGGATTTCCTTAAAAACACTGATTTCCATTAAAAAATTAGGAAACAAGGTGGAACAAAGCCCACAGTAAATGAGGCCTTCTAGAACGAGGGTTGGCCACCCCAGTCATTATACCTCAATAGCACAAACGGTTAACACAATAGGTTATAACTGTTGAGTCGTTAAGTATATTCCAGCACAAGCCCTTAAGACAGAATTTAAGGTTACTTCTAAGGCCCTATTTATTTCAAGTTTAAATTGTAATTTAGTTAAAAAAAATTGTAGTAGCTGTATGTTATTCTAATTTGCACCAATTTAATTTTGTTGTGATGCTCATGTATGTGGATTTTGAGTAAAATTCCCTGCTCAGTAAGTTATGTAAATAAGAATGTGTATATAGAGCTTTATGTTTGGCCTAAAAATTATATACATATGAAAATACAATTCAGGTTCTTTCTGTCAGTGTTATAACTCGCATGCACTGGTTTGGCAAATCAAATCTCTCTCTCTCTCACGCATGCACAAAAGTGTGAGCATATAATTAAGTATATCATTCAAAATATGCAAATAACATGACCACTAACCTTATACAGACACGATCTTTTCAACAGTTAATTAATAACCAATCCTTTTAGCAGATGTATGGCAAATCGACAGTGTAGTTCCAGTTCCTCTATGTGGGTGTAGATGATGCAAGGAAGCGTTGTAATAAACCGACTCAGAGAAAATCTACAAGGTAGAGGGGAAGGGGTGGGGGAATGGTAACGTAAAAGGCTGAGGGGGTAGAGATTTTCTTAAAGGAACAGCACTTCTATTCGTTTCTACAAGTTCTTACTATTTGATGGTGTTAACAGTAGCCTAACATCATACTGTACCACGACTTGCTAAAATTGTATTAGTGAAAGTTGATTAATTTAGATATGGTATACGAAAAGAAACACACAAGGCGTATATATATGTTATTTTCTTTCTTTTTTTAAGCCTACAATTTACCCTGAGACCTCAGCTTAATATAAGAACTACAAGTTCTGCAGCCTATATAAATTGCGTTTCTGGGCGTTTTGTTGTTACAATCTTAAGATGTGTGGACGGAAGAAAACTTTGACTAGCAGGTTTGTTGTTTGTAACAAAATCTTTGCATAATAGCAGTCCATCATTTACTCTATCGTCACATTAAGTGGAACCAACTAAGATATGTTCTGTCATTCAAACATCGAAGTAAATAATCAATAAAATTGTTACAGTGACTACCGTTGTCCAGTAAGCCCACCCTTTAAAAACCACCTCTCCTACTAACTTGATAGTGACGTATATGTATTCCACCAACTGTCTTGCTCTCTGGGTGCGAAACTAAGGAGTCTCTCTATTCTGATTGGCTTTCCGTTTATTTTTTCACCAGTTAGGTAGCACCCAGTATCTGAAAGGAGTTAGAGTCTATTGTTGTATTAAGGTTCAGGTGTCTGTGTGGTTTTTATTCAGTTTTAGGGTTAAAAGATTTTAAAATTAAATTTATCCTGCAATTTAACCAACCGAGACGATGAGCGGAGGAGTGTATGGAGGGGGTGAGTTTAATCTCGGGACGAAATGAAATGAATAAAAGAATCCGCCACGTTGTGGACACTAGATAAAGATAACGTTAGCTAGAGAAAGCCTAATGTTTAAATATTGTAGTATGGAAATGATCGGTTTACATTGGTCAGATTAAGTTTCTATGTGCAAAATTATAAACGAAAAGCCTTAAACCATAAAATGGAGTCCCTTTGTACATATGCATGTCAATATTGCTGGACGGAGAAGGTAGATGATCGGAACTCGGTTTGGACCAGGAAGGATGCTACTGCACCGCTAATGCTAAACAGTCCGAATTTCTTAATTTTCACAATGATACGAATATCGGCTCTATTAATTGCACAAGGAGTGGAGTGGAGTGGAGTGTAGTGTAGGATTAAAGTTTATCACGTTAATAACCATAGTGCATTAAGTTTAGCGTAGTCTTCGTAGTAAAACTGCTTCCCATACAGTAGAAAGTCATTGGCGGCGATGAGATGAAAACTGTCAAAAACAACTAAAAGTTGTCACTTTCAAGTTCGTAACTTTTACCCGTCGTATCAATAAATTGTTTAAAATTTTCGTTAAATGAGAGACCTACTAAAAAGATTCTCTAAGGGGCTTCCAGTTGCTATTTGTGGATATCGTCGCATTGCTAACTAGGACTCGGAGGAGGGGATGCACGAAATTAAAGCTATCGCATCAATCCTTTACCCCTGATCCTAACTACTGATGCTGACGCACAGTAATAGATATAATCTAAATAAACTCTGATATGTTTATACATATTTGTCGTGGCATAAAATATCCTGGACATTGTTAGCATGTTCTCTGAATAAATATAATAGTAATGATTGTAGACTGTTCCTTGGTAAGCCTGGTTTCGAAATGTAAGGAGAGTAGTTTCCGTTAGGTCTTGCATGCTCCGTTTATGGGTACTGTTTATACGTGTGTCTCCACCCAAATCTTTTCAACAATTAATATTTTCTTAATGTGGTAACAAGCATGTGAACAATGTCAGTAGGCTGGTGGTATTTTATCTGGCACTTACTTTTTTGAGCATTGTACTACATAAAGAACCACCAATTTATATATGTTTATAGATGAGGTTGGGGCCTTGGTCTTCGATATCGGATCGTACACAGTAAGGGCAGGTTATGCAGGGGAAGACTGTCCCAAGGTAAGTTGTTTGGTAATTTTTGTATTCCCCCGTTTTACTTGATTTAGAATTTTTCAATCAGTTGAATCTTAACTAAATCCCAGACTCAACTTTCTCAAAAACGTGGGCCGTACATCTAACATCTAATCTGAGTTAATATATGAGTATAGACCAAATTAACACATGACTTGATAGATGATTTGACCAACCAAGTATTGTTTGATGGCAGGCTGACTTCCCTACTGTGATTGGAGTGACTCTGGACAGGGAGGATGGCAGCACCCCTATGGAGACAGATGTAGATAAGGGCAAGCAAAGTGGCACCACCTATTTCATTGACACCAACCAGTTAAGGGTTGCCCGGGAAAACATGGAGGTCATGTCCCCTCTGAAGAATGGCATGAGTAAGTCCCTTTTCTACCTTACATTATGTCTATTTATCAGACCCTATGGTAGATGTATGTCCAGCTGTATGAGGTATTTATGGTGTTTGAGAACATGCCGTGTTAATGAAAATTTATTCTCATAGATGCCGTTATCCATATTAATGTAAGAAGGTATCATACAATCGTATCATATGAAATGGAGTCCTGCATATTTCTAAGTCTATTTTAAGGTTTCCAATTTTTGAGCACAGAACAGGAATATAAAAAAATAGAAGATGATTATGTATTTTAGGTATCGTTTTGAAAATACTGTCTTTACAAACACTTAAAAAGCATATCGATGGTTCAAAGCGGAGTCATAGATAAATGAAGTGGCCCATTTATGTGTTGTTAGAATGTCTATAAATATATATATATATATATTTTTTTTTTTAAGTGGACGTTGGGATTGAGTCTATTCATTTAATGATTGTAGGCCAGTTCCATCTTCACGGTGGCTGAGCTGATGTGCTCGTGCTTTTTGGAAAGGGATGGTTTTAACTTTTGATAGTCCTTTGGGTGGGCATGGTTTGCCAGAGGGAGTGGAGACGGGAGCTGTGAACAAAATGGACAAGTTAATGCCTCTTGTTCTATAGGCAAAGCCGTAAGCTGGGATCAGAACACTTGGTATGGAATTACTTGTTAATGCTTGCATTCCCTCCCTTTCTTTAGTTGAGGACTGGGACAGCTTCCAGGCCATTTTAGATCATACCTACAAGATGCACTTCAAATCGGAGCCCAGCCTTCATCCTGTGCTAATGTCTGAGGCCTCAGTGAGTGCTGTTCAAAGGCTGACTATTAAAAACTTGTATTTATTTTGGCCAATAGTTCTCAAACATCTTCTTTGTACTGATTAGATTGCTGTGTTGTTGTTAAACATCAGAATTTGGGAACCATCTACAGTACATAAGCTAAACATTCTGCTATTAGATTATATCCTACCCAGTGTAATTGTAATGTTAATGTTTTTTTTTTTTGTTTTTTTTCTGGTTTCATGCAGTGGAACACCAGAGCGAAGAGGGAGAAGTTGACCGAATTAATGTTTGAGCATTACAACATTCCTGCGTTTTTTTTGTGCAAAACTGCTGTGCTGTCATCGTATCCTTTATGAAGTTACCTGATGAAATACAGGGTGGAATGGAGGTCTTCACTGTCTACGGAATACTTTGGTCATTCAGGATGAGCTGTTTGTAGCAGTGATCGCACGATGAGCACACATTAAAATTGTTTTTAAATTGATCATGATGGTTTCTGGATGGCCTCACGCTGATTATACATTTAGAAATGCATGTGCTGGAAAAAGCTTGGAGAAAATGAAATCATTATGCCAGTGATGTTATTTACAGAAATGCGTACGTCCTATTTCGATTAAGTGCACTTCCTACCCTTAACTCAGAAGTGTCTTAGGTTTGCCAATGGGAGATCCACCGGTCTGGTGCTAGACAGTGGAGCCACACACACAACAGCCATACCAGTGCATGATGGGTATGTCCTCCAGCAAGGTAGGCCACCTTTCCATATCTGCTGCTCTTTTTAAT
>JAOVYW010055218.1:0-14335 GCA_025775045.1 Hiodon tergisus | reverse complement strand
CAACACGGCGTAGTTCCTATTGCATTTGGTCTGCCTTGCACTTTATGACCGTAAAATACTGAGACCGATCAGATGGCTGCGGTTCGCCATGATTAATTAATGCAGTGGGGAGTGGGGTTATTGTCCCCCTTTACTGCAGAATCGTTGCCATTACCCATGGTTAGATATGTGGCGCTGCTGTTGTACCCTTAAGCGTGGTACTTATCCCGACTGGCGTCAATAAAGTGATCTGTAGAAGGGGCGCTGCTGTTGTACCCTTAAGCGTGGTACTTATCCCGACTGGCGTCAGTAGTGATCTGTGGAAGGGGCGCTGCTGTTGTACCCTTAAGCATGGTACTTATCCCGACTGGCGTCAGTAGTGATCTGTGGAAGGGGCGCTGCTGTTATACCCTTGAGTGTGGTGTTTAACCCAACGACTTCTGTAAATTTATCCAAATGAACAAAGTATAAAACATATATATGTATGTCATGTAAGTCTCTCAGGATAAGAGTTTCTGCTAAAAAAAACAATGTAGACGCTCCAGGAAGTTTTACTCTGAGATCTTTCAATTGCCATTGTGGGGTGGATGTTGTATATTATGGGTTAGCTGCCCTATAAAAGTATTGTGACAATTGAAATTGAAAACCTTGAACACAATAGCTATTGTACCTTGTGGTTGTACCTTTAATACAACAGTCAACCTGAACTGCTTCTGTAAATATACAATCAGCTGCGTAGTAATTCTAATTGGGCCTTAATGGAATGTTGCTTCTAGGATGTTCTAGTGATGTAGAGTAGGCGGGTATGTTTTTATTTTAAAATACTCATGTAGCTGGTACTAAATATGAAGTAAAAACCAGGTACGACGCGGTTCTTGGACCCCATTTACAAAGTACCTGCTTTCATAATTTAAGACGCATATGAAGTTGGTATCAAAGCTTGGCCAGATATGAAAGAAACCACATGGCCTTTAGGGTTAAGAGAGCTATGGGAGAGTTTATTGGCATTACCTCAGTTCTTTCCCACGAACACAACGCTTTGACAAGGCCTTCTGCAGTCTTTTAAAACACATCTTTTACAGGTAATGATTTCTCACTTTTGGTTAGCAATCTGTTCTCTCATAAATTGTGCAATACGGTTCCTGCCGTTCTCCACTTTTATTTTTGTCTTTATATAAAACAACTCCGAATAGAAGCACATGGTTCAGTTGTTGCAGTAATGTTTTATTTGTGTGTTTTAAAAATACAGTCAAGAAGGCCCCTGACCTTGCAGGATTATGGTAGGTAGGGTAGGACACCTGATCCTCCCTCACGTGCTCCTCTTCAATGATTGTTTAATGTCCCCTTGTCATAACTATCAAAATTCTTCTGCAACCAATATATCTTCTCTTTCTAATTTGGTCATGGGTAGACATTGAAACTGCTTGGTAAGGTAGCAGAGTTAATAAAAACCGACTGGTCTCGTCTCAATCTCCATGTGATTTTTTTGCATTTCTGTCGAGGCCTGTAGAATGTATTTTAACTGACTGCCGAAATGGCACAGATTAGATTCTGCACACAACATTTATACATGCCTTAAGCTTCTGTGAACATTTCCTCTCATCACATCTGATCTTCCTTGTTTGGACCTCGCCTGTTGTGCAATCTTCGTTCCAAACACATCTAAGGGCCTCGCCGTGAATCTGGATTTGCGCGTCTTCCAAATGTCACATTTAGCGTGTGAAATGGATGAAAATGAATGAAAACGCCAGTGCAGGAAAGGGATGTGGGAATTGGCAGCCCAGCGGGCATTCACAGAACTGGGGATGCTTCACTGCGATGAGGAGTGATCCTTAGATTCCTGTTATAATGTAGATTATGTGGATATCTAGATTCTTAAACCCAGCACAACACTCGGTTGAGTGTTTTACACCTGGTTTCTGTTTCCCTTTTTCTAGTCACTTGTAGCAGCTGGAAAATAAGCTGTAGTTAATTAGCAAAGGACCGACCCCTCCCTACACAAGCTGATAAAAAGGTTAAAGAAACAGAATAATTATATTGTATCAGAGCGATTGCAGGCAGCTGATTAAAGTGTTTCAGAATGGAGTTATCCAAGGTTAACCTTCCATAATGAAACGCTGAAAATAATGATATGGTGCTCGTTCTTTTTCTTTTTCTTTCTAAGGCTTGTGACTGTTTAACGGGGTAGCATTGACCTTCGGTAGTTTAAACAAGCTCGTTGGAGTCGCTCTGTATTTTCGGGTAAATATTGTCCTTTCCTAAAGTTTTGCCAAGCTAATATTTTTTTGGGCCTGTGTTACTCATTGTCCTGTTCTGTGTTCTTTCGCCAAATACCCACAAGCGGCATGAAAGTGAGATCTCTCACACTTTCACAGGATATCGACCGTTAAAAAAATTATATAAAGCTCAATCAGTTGTATGTTCCATCTCTTCTAATGCCACACACAAGATATTTATGAGGACATTGGAAGTACTATTTCCCCCCCATTGAGAAATTCCTGGTTTACGCCACACCTGCATTAATGAAAAAATGATTTGATAGTGTGGTCACGAGAGCCCGATCGAAACAAGGTTAATGGACCCAATACTGATTCCCATTGATGCATTTATTGGGTTATATGAATCTTTATATGCACTGCTTGTATTATGCAATGAACAATCTGAGCTTCACTCTAGCTAGCTGTGGTTACAACGGAACCAGCCTGCTACTGTCGACAGTAGTGCAGCTCAGTCAGCATATCTTGTCTGAGGCAGGCTTAGTGTGTGATCTCAGTGCTCCTTATTTGTACTGAAGAGTTAGCTTGCTGAATTGCTATCAAGCCAGCCATTTCAGAACAGCGTAATTTCATCCTAAATGCTGGAACGCTAGCTAGATAATTTTACCTCACCCACATTGACCAAATAATTGAGGAATGTAAAAGTGCAAAATTAATACATTTTTCAAACGCAAATTTAACTTATGCTGCTGTTGATTGTCAGTTTGTTGATGGAGTATTTGCCTAATAATGATGAGTAGTTACCGGAGAGTATTAACTGTATTTTCCTCATGATCCTTGTATTTTATCTCCTTCCAATGCTCTTTTAGCGAAGCTTGCAGGGTAATGCCAGCTCTTTGCATATGCATAAATATTGGTGGCATAATGTGCTAATATGTAGGGTTAAAAAAAAAAAAAAAAAACTTAAATACGGTCCATAATATCGGTTAACCAATGGATTAGTCGGGCACTATTGACACTGTTCTTAATTAGTAGGTAAGAGCTGCAGGTTCGAGTCCCAGTGCCTGCAGTATTTGAAACATTGCTATGAAGTCGGTAGGGGTTGTGGTGGAGTGGAATGTTCCTGACGTCGCTGAATGCTGGGCTTTCGAGATGTTTCGTGTTCGGTGGTATTCGGAGCAGTGGTGGATCTGTTTTTATGAGGCAATTAAAGTGTTTCGAATTCTCTTCCGTCTATTGAAATCCTGCTGAGACAATCCCCCCCTTTATTTTCCAGTGCGTCCTCCAGCTAAATGAGCTATTGTATTAGCGCTTGCTTGCTTCGCTGAAACAGTTTTTCTTTCTTTCTTTATTGTGTTTCCAGAATCTGTCCATTCCATTCTTTGCATCGCTGTTTATTATTGTACCTAAACAGACAAGGGAACGTAGATCCTATGGGCCACTGCAATCCTGTAAAGTATTAAAAGACAATCTCTGGAGTATGGTATTAAGAGTAATTTTCAAGTGCATGTCTAAATTAGCATAGGCCTGTTTGGATGGCCAAGGGAGTGCTGGGATGAGTTCAGTTTCTAATAAGTCTTTCTTTATGCAGCATCTTAATTGCCAGCTTTTCTGTTCAGCCAATTATCCCGAGGATGCCAGGGGTCGGATTGTGGTTACCGAGAAAACGGGTGTCACTGCCTCCCGCCGTGATCTTGCACACAGCGCTGCGTTCGAGTGTGCTCGTAAATGCAAGTTTCCGACATTTGTGTGCCGTTTGTGTGGTCCTCCGAGGAGTTGTAATTACAAGTCGGAAACTCTGAAAGGAAAATGATACCCAAGTTTACGAGTTTCGTCACTGTCCTTTTCCAATGAGAAAAGTTATATGTTACATGTTATACTTGCTTGTTTTCAAAATTATGCCCGTGTATGATATTTTTCAATTAATTGAAAGATTCAGGATATCTTAAATGTTCCAGATAAGTGAATCTCTGTGCCAACTAGCAAGCTAGCAGACCTGCGCAAACTAGATAATAGTCTTTGCATTTCGATAGAATTGGGAAAAGCTGTTTGCCTACACATCGTCCTGTCAAAGATTGTTGGCACTGCATTTTTAGTTAGCATTAATTCCTGCAAGAAATCCTCTCCTCCTCTTCAGATGATTTGCAAAGAAATCTTTGGTGGAACGTTTCCTACACCAACAAGCGTACGATGTGTCACATTCCCCTATCCTCCCTGGACATGCCATCTAGGGGTTTGCAACGGCTGTATATAACTATATATAGAGACTGAATGACCTGCCTTGACTTCACCCCATTAATGTGAACTTTTAAAACTTTTACGTTCAGTGCACAGATACTTTGATGCTTTCTAACAAATCAGTTTTGATGATACCGAAGATTCCCAGGTATCCCCCCCAGAAGTCCATGGCTGGCAAATAATTTTCATCTTGCATTGCAAAGAACGCGTTGGTAACGTTGAAAACCACGTGACGGCTTATCATTTAGCCTGCTGTTTAGCCCCTTTCTAAATCGAAAGTATTGGAACTAATTAACAAATGGTATAACTGCGCTATCTAATCTACATAGTCCTCATCAAAAATGTCTTACTCGAAGAGTAGCCTGAAGCAAAACTAACAGAGAAGAACATAAATCGAAGTGGTTCTCTTTCAGGGGAGGGCCCCTGGGAGTTACTATAGCACTTAATTAAAATCGACATGGGACCTTGTTTGTGAGCAACAATGTCAGCTTTATTGTAGCACAATGTTGGGGGGGGGGGGAAAAGTCTTCTTTTTTTGTTTAAAGCATTTATTTTTAAGTCAAGCATATGGTTGTTTAAATATGTGGACTTAATGATCTATATGTGAATTATACTAGTTAGCCTTCTTACATAATTTAGTTTTGAACTTAAATATGAGTTTTAACAAGACATACTGGTTAAATGGACTTTTGGTAAGGGACAAAAAGGTTGGTTGTGGGTTCAGATCTCGGGTGGACTTCTACCGTTTGTGCAAGGTACTGAGAACGTTGTGTAAATGGAGTTAGTCTCTAGTTTCTGTAAGTTGCCCGTTTTTGTTTCTTTAGAACATTTTCTGAAGAATTAAATAATGGTAGATTTGATGACTAACTGTGGTGAGGCTGTCTCCTTAGCTGAGAATGATGGAGTGTGAACCTATATCACCGTCAACTGTGGGCAGGAGCTGAGGGCAGATTTCCTTTTAAAGGAGCAAGTCTTCTGTAAAAGACGACTGTGACAAACAAACAGGACGTGGGCAGAATTTTCCCCTGTGTCAACTTGTTTAGGTGATTATGGCCCTTATCACATGGAGGAGATCCAGGACACTGTGAGGAAACCCAGAAGCTCCTGATGGTTGTCCGCTGACAGAGATGCAAAATCGCAGGTCGGGCAGGAAGCCCTAATCAAGATTAATGAGGATGGATTTCACTACATGCAGTGGGAATGGAATAGCGCAGAGGGGGGTCCTTACACGTGCTGGTTCATCGCTGGTTTATTACAGTGCAGGTAATGCCTCAAAATTGCCACTGGCAGAATATTTTTTTTTATTTTTTTTAAGCAAATGCTTATCAGCTGTTTGCAACTGGATTAAATATTCATATAATAAATGTATATTTCAGTTGGGTTATGTACAGGTCATATTGGGAACAAACCTTCAGACATGTTCACTCCTCATCACTTTCACTGTTTTGTATAGAGTAATTATAAACTGCACGGCTTCCAATCAATTGAACATGAAAGCTGTCGGCCTGCGGTCAGGGGGTCCCGATTTTTGGGAGGAGAGTAAATTCTGTCCACACAGAGCCGTGTATCGGGCATTCGACAGATCAGTTGGAGCTTTGCCCGTGCAGATGTTGGGTTTTCATAACACTCCCTTAGAGTTTAGAGTAACCAAAGACGCAAGTGAGACGATAATGGGTTACCCTCTCGCCAGCACTAATTCTGGCCTTCATTTGCTTTGGTGTCTTTAATAGGATAAGTGATATTATGCAGTGTGATTGGTGCATACGTTTCATTGGCGGCCGATGTAAATGATTAACTTTTTGCCCCCCTTGGGGAAATCTGTACTTCAAGTACTGTATATATTCAAGTTAAAACCTCCCTTGCATATTCAGGCTGTTTCTTCATTATTCCTAGTGGGTATTTTTTCCCCTCTGTAATGAATGTTTTTCAATGTCAATGCAGCCTTTTTTTTAAAGAATCCTCTAATGCACAGCTGGCTTCCTTTGTAATCTAAAGCCTCAATTTTGCAGGTGCATTTTAACTGTTACAGCTTTCTGTTTTTGTAATGGAGTAATTGCACTGGGTACATAAAAGAGTCATTGTGGCTTCTCGATTCTCCAGGGCCCTGTCATGGTACAGCTGCAAAAAGAGGAATTGGTTAATATCATTGGTTAACCCTTGTCATTTCCAAATATACTCTATGATAAAATATTTATAGTTCAAGGTAAGTTACTCTTAAGAACATTTAACCTCAATTGATCCTGTGCAAAAAGGGGTTTCCATTTTTTCTTGTAAGTTCTTGAGTTCTGTTCTTAAGGGCCTTTCAGGGGGAAAAAAATGATTGAAGAAATATTTATTTATTTAACTTGAGGTTCAAAAAAGTTTAGTTCAGCTGCCCGAGATCAGCCAGCTAGCTTTATGTATGGTTTTGATTTTGGCTTGGGCTTTATGATTTAAAATTTAAAAAATATTTTCTCAAGATGTGCACTACAAACCCCAAAATATAGTGTTCTTTATGAAGTGCGTGTCGAAAAGGTTTTAGTTGTCATTTGAATAAATCAAAAAGAAACTATTACCGACCATATGTTTCGGTAATTTAATCTGATTTTCTCCAGTCATACTGTTAATCTTTAGCGACTTGTTGATCGCCGGGTCCCAGACACATTTCTGGAGAGGGGCCCGGTTGTATTTACAGCAGGACCTTTGTCAAAGGCGCCTGGCAACGCAGCCACAAATTGGAATGTCGTACCGCTCCGGGAAGCCGGCCAAGATTTAAATTAGACAAGAACCCCTGTTCCTGCGCGTTGCCTCCTCTCGTCCAGCTGCAGGCAGATCCATTCCCTTCATTCAGTCAGTCCTGTATGGTATAATAGACTGGTGTTTGTGTATGTAAGCCAGCACTAAGCCATTTTGTGATTTATAGCGCACCAGCAACTGGTGGAGATTGGACTGCACTGAAAAACAACAACAACAATGGAGGGATCAAGGTATAAGCGAGATTCATTCACACTAGCTTGAGAATCACTACCTGCATGTGTTATGGACGTATTCTTATAAAACGGTTGTTTTTTCTGGAACCGTTTTTTAAAATGTGCAGCCCGTTTATTAGCTGAACCGGGATGGTTAAGGCTTTGTATCTTATGGATGCCAAACGGTATGGTATGGTGTGGTGTGATATGCAGTTCTTAGGTTGAGAAATAAACTGGGTTTTTTTTTTTTTTTTTACGTATAAAGGAGAGCTGAGTCCTCCTTGTTGCTTTCAATAGGAAAAGTAAAAGCAGCTCTGGACATGGTTGTTGCTGATGTTATCGCGCAATAAAGCCACTCTCAGGCAATCATTAAATGGAGTCTCGACACCCCATCCTTCCCCCAGTCGCAGCTCCTTGCTGTAATCTGCTGGAGGAAGTGCATTAACTGGAATTAGTGACTGAAAATGAGAAATGTGCGCATGTCAGAGCAATGAAAGAGAACTCTATCCCGCAGTCCTCCACCGGGCTTTATTTAGACCAGGTTTTGCCTCCACCTCCTCCACCTGTCAAACTAAATATAGGCTCACAATCAATATCCTTCTGTTGCCTGAAAGGCCTTTCTTAGGCTGGCTGTTCAACCGTCCTCAAAACGGCTTCACTGGTTTTCCCTTAAAGCCGCCTTCCCTGATTTATAAATCAATGTGTCAGATAGCATCACAAACTTCAAAGTAGTTAATTGTCAGACTTGAATCGTGAGTTAAAAGTGGCCTATGCTGATATAATGTAATACAGATTTCTAATTGGGTTCCAGATTAACTTTTTTTTTTTTTTTGTTCCTTTCAGTATTCATCTTCAAAAGTTGCATGAATGCTTTGGTCTATTCATATTTACCCCCCCCCCCCCCCTTTTAATGATCTATTGTTCATAATTCTTGGAATCAAAGCACAGGTTGCTTCAAAGTCCCCTTGGAGCTGAGTGAAATTTATATATTTATTTTTAATTGGAACCTGCCCTTTTCTGATCAACTAGCATTGCATCTTACCTCGTTTTGGCTGTCCCACTGTACACAATGTGAGCATGTCAAGATGGTGAAAATAGTTCTAAATAGTATTTTTAAAAATCCACACCCCCCCCCCCAGAGCAGTTCCATAATATGGCACGGAACGCTATGGCAACGTGAAGAGACTGAGACAGTCCTCTGATGAGATTAAGAGGCATGCTAACCAGAAGCCATCAGCCCGGCAGCTGTAAAATAGGCAGCCGTCGAATAATGTTAGTAGGGTTGAATTTGAGGTTGACATGATTTCATTTTGTGCTAATGATCGCTTGCTAGCTACTGTACTGCATTCCAGTGTATTGGTTGTTTAAAGTTGGCCATCTTTTTTTCTTTTTTCTTTTTCTTTTACTTTAGCACCCATCTTCCCATGCAGTTATAACTTGATTCACGATAAGCATTTGGCTAGTTAACTAGCTAAGCGTAATTGGTCATAGTTGACGGTCACGCTAGCTTCTGTGCCGCCTGTACTATGGGCCCTGCAGCCATATAGCTCCATTAGCTTTGATAGCTAACTGGCTTATGATATCTATTGCTGTATCTCTTCTCTGCATTCATTTGTTTCATAGGGATTACTTCAAAGCCTTTCTGAGTACTGCATTACCGCTATGCTCTGTAATTAGACCCCAGTGTTTACCTAGGCTGAATTTACACTTTAAGGATTTTAAAAGGGCACTCTATTCTTGAATGATATTTGCGTTCTGTCATGGGCCTTTTTAGGCCTATAATTGCTTTGTTTCATCCACACCGAGGCGCAATCTTCTGTTGTCAGTATAAAACATACATGTGTAACGTTTCAGTTCTGATCATCGCATTGATAGGTTTAGAAAAGTCCGTGTTCTATATGTCAAATTAAATGCTATTTATTTCCCATCACACCGTGTTCCTTATTGTCAAATGTGGATATCTGATCATGTGTTGTCCATCTTTGTATGAAGTAAAAATGTCAGCCACATTGATGTGCTGGTTTTTGCAATGGGTTACTTTCAACGATTCACTAGATCCGATGACTAGATCCGGTGACTTTTGCAGGCTGTTTTGCTTGGCATTTCTTTCTGTCCTTTTAAAGACTGAGAAATAAGAGATGAGGTAAATAAAACCAAAATATTAAAAGCCTGGGAGAACTACTCCTTGTCTGGTGGGACAGAATATCTCAGCAGCAAACTCAGGAAAATGAAATCGCAACCATCAAATGTTATTTTAAGTGATGGTGGTGATGATGATGAATATGAGAAGCACAATTGTTGTCTTTACAGTATTTGTCATGTTTAATGTAGTAAAGTATACGCCGGGTTTTTAAAGGTATTGTAGTTCTTAATACTGTTTGCAGATGCTAATATAGCTCCCTTTGGGTCCCTCTCTATGGAATACATCACTAAACCTGACCAACCCTTGGTCCGGCTGTAAACAATGGACCTAATCTCTGAGAGACCTGGACAGTGTTTACGATTTTTAAAGGATTCAAGTTATTGCTGTCTGATGCAAAAAGGTATTTCTCTAAATACTTGATTTGTGTAATCCAAGAGGCAGTCAGCAACCCCTGGATTGTGTCGCTGTTTAATGAGGCAAACTAATGAATTGGACTGTACCTGCTGAGACGACTAGCTTTTTCGTTTTTTACTTACTTGGCACGTTCAGTCTTCCTTCCCAAACCCAAGAGTCGATCAGTCGAGCACATTAACAATTTCTGATACGATTCCCGTAGACATTCTGAATCTGGGTATTTGTTCAGCCCATCTCATTCAGTATTATTATATTCTAGAACTTAGGGAGGGGATTGTTCTCTCCCCCCCAGGAGCCCTTTGTAAACCTTCTGCTTTGCAGCAGCAACCCGTCCTTTCCTGTGTCAACCACATCACTTTTGTATTTGCAGTTTTAGTTTTTTAGTTTTTTTTTCCTTCAACCTGGAGCTCGCTCTAATGCTTTAAACCCTCACGTGACAACCGAGACAACAAGCGAGCACTTCTGATATTCGCGGTGCTCATAAATTACACGCGGAACATGGAGGAACAGGTGTTCTTTTACTGGCTGTTCCATGTCCCAGCGAGAGGCTAAGCGCAACCCCTTCAGTCTGAGCTCTACCAAGGCAACAGCTGGGATGACACAATACAAAAGCCATGAGGCAGAATCGCTGGAAAGAAATGAGTGGAACACAGACCACATCACACTGGCATCTGGTGGGTGTCTCCTGCTCCAGCTTGACGTGAGCATAATGGACCACTGTCCAAGTGCAGTCTTTCTGTGTTCCTGTCTCTCCTTTTTAGCCCATGCTGCCGAATTTACAGACCAGTATTGGAATGGAATTGAGGTGTTTTTTGTGTGATTTAATTTCGGTTTGGCTGAACTTGGGGTCTGCACGCAGGCAGAAAAAGAAAAAAAAAGATGTACACAAGTCCAGATCGAACAATTTTGTTGAGGGCAGCTGGCTGTAAAGTGTTTTTTAAAGTTTTTTTATTGCGATTCGGGGTGTCATTGAGCATCTCTTTGAGCAGAAGTGCCTTGGTGTAACTCGGTGAGATTCTGTTTATCAAAGCAGCAGCTGTCTAATGGGGAAAAGCAAGCTGTACTCTCTTATGTCCTCTTCCTTTTCGTGCATTCTGTTGAACGAAGAAAGCCGTCTCTGTTGCCGATGTGCCAAATCTCAATGGAAAGAAAGGCTTGGAAACGAAACATGCTAACCTTTTGGTCACACCACACTGACCGCCCGGTTCGGTTGTGCTTTCGCGACGCACGTTTGCACGGGAACTGGCAGCTATGCTGCGATTACTGAATGTGAGCTCGACCGTAGAACTGAACAGTGAACCGTATTCCACTGCCACGTTCAGCCAGCTGTGTGCACCCACAACGCGCCGCGTCTCCTGGAGTAAAACCACTGGCCTGAACATGGGTATGAGCGGCTCCTGGGTTTGGTCTCCACAGCCGATGACTTCCACCACCAGTAAGAGACCCCCAGATCTGCTGACGGCATCTTTATATCGCTTATCCTTATTTGGAACTGGACTGATGCAGCGGTATAAATGGGGGGGGGGGGGAGAAACACGTGTTTTTTCTTTTTCTTTCCATATTTGGATGAAAAAAGCAGAAAGCCTATAAATCAAGATAGTTGTCAATTACAAAACCCGGCCGTTTGAAACGGCGTACCTTTTTATTTAAAGAGCAATGCAGCAGAATGTTTCGTTTGTTTAACTTGTGACTCTGAGAGGCTCTGGTTACAGTGCGGCCCCTCAGCCCTAGGGGCTCCAGGTTTTACACTGGCTGTGGTTGGCTCCGCACACGCCCAGAGTTGGCCCGTTCCACCAGAGTTCCTAGATAAGGCCAGAACAATGGCCGAGCGCATTGGGCCGACTGAAGTGCCAACCCCAGTTCCTCTGCGGGTTTCATCATTTCAGCGCTTCAGCGCTCAGGGGGTTTGGGGGGGCGCTAAGCCCCGGTTTCCCATCTTTAGAACGTTATGTTCTATATCTTACAGCTAACCGCTATGGTTGTTAAAGCACCTCCGATGATGCCAAATTGCTTCCCGCTGACTTTTTGTGCCGTTTACACTAACCGAGCAGTAGCTGCCTTCGTCCAGCTTCTCATCCGTTAATTACCGAGCGCCCACTGTCTGCTCTGACCCAGTTTTTAGTTTGTACCCCACCATCAGCGGTGCAGGCTTGCCAGTCGCACTTAATTCATTTTGACATTTGGCTCAATCAGACAGCATGTGAACATGAACCCGAAAAAATAACTGAAAATAATAGCCTTCTCCTGCTCTTCTTTTGCCTTAATTAACCGACCACTCGGAGTCTCGTCTTGGCAAAGCTGTTCGTGGTCAGGATTAACATCGGAGCTCGGTGACACTAAAACCTTTGGAAATGTCGGCGCAGTCAGCAAGGCCCCTCAGCCCTTCGGAAGAAAGGTCTGTTCAAAGGAACCAGTAGTGAATAGGGCTATGCCAGTGAATTGATATGCACAGCACACCACGATACTTTTCACGACAAGTGCCCATGCATTTTTCTTGAGAGGAAAAAAAAAAACTTAAGGACCACTACGTTTGTGATTACTACCCCTGTGAGATGTGGTGTCTGCACAAAGAAGTGGATCCAGACCATGCAGATACTGGTTTCTCAAGAAAAACCTTAATATACAACAATCATGTTTGTTTGTTTTATTTGTTTTAAGGACTTCCTATTTTTCAGTACACTTTCAAATATATTTTTCAATACGTTTTAACAAATAAATATGAAATGACAAAGGCTCAGTCCTAGTGATGAACCCTTTTTTGCACCACAGGTTTACTTAGGTTCTGAACGCTGTTTTGTTAATTTTTGAGGTTCATCATCGGATTGGGCATATGCACATGCTGGCGGGGGATAACACAGGAAGAAGGAAAACCTGAAAGGCCCATTTCAAGCACCTTGCTTTGTTGCCCTGCGTACGTGTTTGTGTCACGCTGCACCCGACATCAGAGGTGAAGAAGAACGCTCCAATTATGATTCTCTCAATGCCCCTTCCCGGCCCGAGAGCACGTCTTTGGCACTCCCCGATGTATCGTTCCCCCTTCTGACAAACACGGGCCAGGAGACCATCGCCAGGCTGTGCAAACCTCATTCAGTTCACACATCACCATTTGCTCTGTGTGATTTGGAAAGAGGCGGGGGGTGTATCTTTAAGGGCTGGTGCCTGTAATCCTGAGGAATAAAGGTCCACCCCCAGACTCCACAGGCAGGCCCTCGTCAGGTTAATCACGGCCGTGTGTGTGCCCTGGAGGGAGGTGGGGGAAAGTCACCAGACTGCTTTTAGTGGAAGAGTCGGACGATCGACAGGTGTGTGTGTGTGTGTGTGTGTGTGTGTGTGTGTGTGTGCTGGAGGGAGGTGGGGGAAAGTCACCAGACTGCTTTTAGTGGAAGAGTCGGACGATCGACAGGTGTGTGTGTGTGTGTGTGTGTGTGTGTGTGTGTGCGTGACCGTGTGACCAAGCAGAGGTTGTCTGTGCAACAATGAGACGCCCTGCTCTGCCCAATACTTACACCACTGTTCGTTGTTAACTCTGGTCCTGATGATCTCCCCTTCCTTCAGGGTATACTCTAATTTATGTGTGCCACTCACAGTTGATTAGCGGCTGTCCTTTCAATGTTGCAATGCAATTTTTTTATGGGGAGGGGGAACTAAATGAAAATATAACGAATGAGTGCACTAATTTCAGTTTTATTTTCATTTGTTTCAATTATTGTGACAGCATGTCGTACACTCAGGGACAGCATCGGGTTAATCAGACATCAAAACCCACCGATTGGATTGAACTCTCTTGACCCAGAAAACGCGCAGTGGTGTTTTTACCATTCACTCATGCTGCGCGTAATGTACATGTGCGTGGTACACAAGTCACTTTTGTGTGGCGGATAAAAAAAATCTAACGTCTTACCATGACTTTCTTTTCTCCCGCAGTTGGGGAACAACAATAACTACATGAACATGGCGGAGGCAAATGGCTCATTCCTTGCAGCTGGTGATGTAAGTACCCTCTCTCTCTCTCTCTCTCTCTCTCTCGCTCTCTCTCAGGGTCCTTTTGTGCCGAGCAGAGATGCCCGCAAGACAAATGAGATTGATTCCCAGCTTTCAAACATCTTCCTTTTCTGTGAAGTGCAGGATGGGGGAGGGGGGGGCTGAAGAAAAAACGATTTAATGAGATACAGAGGGGAGTCGACAGTTCTCCATTACACAGTCAGACTGCCTTTCAGCTCCACACGCATGCCCAGTTTGAACAGCAGGGTGGAAATGCTGTGGAGGGTTTTAACCACTCTCTGTAGGGCTGGGATGTAGAGGTCCAGGGCGGTACTGTTCAGAGAACGGGTGTGGTACTTTTACAGGTACAACTATGTCAGGCTGGGATGTAGAGGTCCAGGGCGGTACTGTTCAGA
>JAOVYW010055207.1:3835-23343 GCA_025775045.1 Hiodon tergisus | reverse complement strand
ATGCCTGTCTGCCTCCAACTTTGTCCTTAAGTTTGTGTCAGCAGACGAGGAAGACCAGGACTTGTTTGTGGTTTTGAGCACATTTATGCCTGTCTGCCTCCAACTTTGTCCTTAAGTTTGTGTCAGCAGACGAGGAAGACCAGGACTTGTTTGTGGTTTTGAACACATTTATGCCCGTCTGCCTCCAACTTTGTTCTTAAGTTTGTGTCAGCAGACGAGGAAGACGCACAAACAACAACCCGCCCTCATATTCCTTCTGCCGAGTGTCAATGAATCCCACCCCCAGCTTCATATCAGTAACAGAGAACCCTCTGCCAAGAGATGTAAACTCCTTAACTGAACCAAAAGCTAACAAGCCGCGGTACAGATGTACCAGGTTGAATTGCATAGCTAGAAAAATGACTGCCATTTGCTGAAAGTTGGGCCTAAACCATGAATCAGATAGAATTTTATTATTTCACTCTTTTTTTTTTTTTTGCTTGGTAAAATAAGTCTCTTCTATGCTGGAGATGATCGAAAACCTACTCCAATGGCAATATATTTCTTTATAGCTTTTTAAAAATGATATATAATTATATTTGTTTGAAGTTTCACTGAGCTTTTACCTGAGGCAATGCTGACCAAATAAGTAAAGATGCCGTTTGTTTCCCATTTCAATCTCACCTGTCACAGGTGACAGCTGAGGTGCCTGAAACACTCGAAACTGTCGTTAAAATTAAATCCTTCCTTCTCCGCAGTCAGTATGGGATGTGTGCATTTAATGTTTTATTTATCCTCACTCTGAGGTTCACAGGAGACCTATGGCATCTGACAAAACTGATTAGAGAAGAAACAAGTCACTCAACCTTAACTGGGACACATGTATACTGAGGAGCCCATAAGCCTGAAAACTGGCAGGGAGGTGTATGAGCTGATGGGTGGCATACAGATGTGTGGTAGTGTTATTATTCCACAACTATTATTAATAATGAAAACAACCTCAAAAATAACACAGTGTCACCTGAATCTGTCTGGTATGCAAATCAACGGATTTTAATATATAAATAAATGTTTGCTGCGCTGCTCTATTTTGTAACGAGGAGGATCCTGTGTGAGATAATCTGGAGATCTAGGATCTCCGCAGTGTGAATTATGGTGTGATTGCCCTTTCTTCCTGACAATAGATGGATTTATTTTTTAACAATATGATATGGTCCCTGTGTGAGATAATCCAGAGGCGTCGGATCTCCGCAGTGTGATTGAACCTCCTTTCCTGGCGAGGCCGATTGTGGAATTATAAATCGGATCGCGGCGCGAAGCCTATTTAGCATACTGATTGGACCTAAATCGTTGTTACCGTTTGTTTTCTGCGTTGTCATTCGTCAGACCGTACGGAAGACAGTCTCAGCATGGAGTATTATTTACTGTGCACGTTCGGCTGATTTGCCTTTCCGTCATCAGGAATGCCACAACGTGTTTAATTTTCCTCAGAATCACTGTCTAAATAAAAACAACCAAAGTAATAGGCTGACCGGCATAGGCTTGTCACGCTGTTGGACATATGTTCCGTATATTGTTGCAGATCTGCCATTTAAAACGACATTCAGGTTCAATGAAACGCTCCATGAACATGATGAATTGTGAACGTATATTTAAGGTGACGTTCTCAATTACTGATTTTTTTCTTTCAATTAAGATCTGAAAATGCTTGGTTGTTTTTTTTTTTTTTTAACCAGTCCAAAAAAATATATATGTATATTTAAAAATATTAAAACCAATCAAACGGGCAAGTTTTAATTATATCTTTCCCCCTGATTTTCAATAGTTTTCTTCCTTTTCTTTCTGCGTGTCTGAGAGGCGTTATTCATTTATGTTGCCGGCAGTCAGAAGTCTGAGCGGCTGCTCCTGATGAAAAGAACTGGGAAATGTCCAGCTGTCAGATCAACGCCGCTATCTGTCTGTGGGTCTGGAGCAACTTAGACTTGTGGTCTCTGAGGTGATAGGGGCTCTGCTTTCAGTGCCGCATTTTAAAAAAAAAAAGCCTCTCTTCCACTCGGCGGAATTTCCTTTTTATTTCTCAGACGCTCCAGCCTTTTCATTTGCTCTGACCCGCTTCGTGTCCGTTGTGATTGCAAGGCCTGTGGAACCGAGCGGAATGGCCCGGCCTGTTGTTTAGATGGTGTGCCTCAATCTCCTTTCCTTTTTTAAAGTTTGAGTGGAGTGTAAGGCTCAAAGCCTGCCTACTTCAACACTGTATTGCCTCTTTCTGTAAAAATGATTTGCAATAACGTGCTCAGCCTCAGACTCCCGATTTTTACTCTATAGTCGGTCTTAGAAACACGTTTTCATTAAGTACCTTACATGCAATACATTTAATTGGATTCATTAAATATCTATAAATAAGTCTTTTAAGGTCCACTGTTTTAGCATGTGTAAGGAGCGTCCAGTAAATGTGGTTTAGCCAAGCACCTATATGTTTTAGATAACATTGTTCCAGGGAGCCCCCTTAAGTTGTCTGTTCGAGCAAAGCCCCTTTCCATAGTTTTGACATGCGGCTGGTCCTCTGAAGCTCGTGTCTCCTGTCCTGACAGGGGATCTAAAATGATGTTTGCCGAGTCCTCTCCCAGCTTGTCTCACTTAAAACCCCTTTGGAAGCTATCCGGGGTCGCCCCCTGATTCCCACACCCTGTTTGCTTTCAGTTTTAGTGGGGCCCGACTCTCTGCACCCGCCACTCAGTAAGTCAGTAATCAGCGAACAAGCTCCGTTACCGCTCACCAGGGTTTAAGTGCCAGTCCTCCAGATGGCTGAGGCTTTGAAATAAACAGCACCCCTTTTTTCTCTCCACGTGCATGATGTGTAGGTCCTCAGCATGATCTCAGTGAGAGCTTGTGTGATCTCAGCCTGATCCAAATCTCTTCTCAGTGTGTTGGCAGTGGGATCTTAACACGATCTCAAGTGTGATCTCTGTGCCACCTGATCATGATTTTGGTGTCATCTCGATATGATCTCAGTGTTATCTCCACATGATCCCAGTTTGATCAGAGTGTGGACTTTGGATTCTTAAAATGATCTCAGTATGGGATCTTGCTTTGCCACAGCTGTCCACAGTGCTCATTAGAAGAGGTGTTCCATCCTTGTACTTGAACACAGTCTCTCCTCAAACCATTGCCTCCTGACCACAGTTAATGCCTGTGTGTCCACGTGTTTTTAAAATAAATTAATTGAGTGCTCAGTCAGATGTTCTCATCTGAACCCAGTTGTTACTGGTGTGTGATTGTCAGATCATCCCGAATGTGTTGATCACATGTTTCTTTCTCAAACCGCAGTCACTGGTGTGTGGTTGTCAGATCCTCCCTGATTTGTTGGTCACATGTCCTCCTCTGATCCCTGCAGTCACTGGTGTGTGGTTGTCAGACCTGCCTGGATAACATTTTGCAGGTGAATAAGTCCAGTCCAATCTAGCTCCCACTGTGTCACGATGCTCCACTTTGGTTTCGGGACATAGAAGAAGACATTTTTTTGGCAGCAGCAGGTGCATTTGCCCTACCAAGATTGAATTCAGACAGTCGGCTGTTAGCTTCTTTCCCTCAGTTCATAACCAAGTTGTTGTTTTCCTGTTTGATATATTATAGCTGAGCTAACCAACTGAGGGAAAAATGTTGTTTCTGAAATATAATGTAAACCACAGGCTATATAACTTTGTCAGATCTCTCAGGGCAGGGGTCGACAAGCGTGCCAGAGATTTTTCTGCTTTTCGTTCCACTCAAACCCTTAATTTAAAATTGGCTAAATTACCGCAGATGACCTAGTGCTCCAGGTAGGTTTTACTGTTCAGAGAGACCTTGAAAATCAGTAGGATCATGGCACTCCAGGAACAGAAAATCCAAGGGCAGTGCTAGCCCTTACCCTAGGGTAAAAAAAAAAACTATAACTGAAGAAAAAGTTAAAGCAATCTTTCTCATTTTTGTGTTTTCTCAAACACAAAGGAATTGTAAGGAATTGCTTCAATAAAACATAGGTGCCGCTCTTCAATGTTGTGCCCTAATGGCCAATGGAGGAACTAATTACCCAAGAAAAGGGATTACTATGGAGACTAGGAACTGCTAACTATGCAGACCAGAAATATATATTAATGACATTTGTTGTTAGCAGAGCCTGAATATAATTCAGAGCCTGCATCGTTATTTCACATTCTTGTGCACTTCCTACAATTCTAATAATTTGCGACAAGCAGTTATAGATGGTTTTTGTTTCATGAGTTATTTGCTTAATTCTTTCTTATCATTGTGATCACATTTAATCATTAGAGTTTGCTACATCGCACAGAGAAGTAACACAAGAAGCTCTATCTTCTTTGACTGCAGTGATGGTCTAACACTTGTGAGACGAGAAATAACATGTGGGAAATGATCACTGCTGATGTCAGTCTTACGCGCGCAACACACATAAATCAGTCCATAAAACATAGATTAAATATGCCTTTTCTGTTTTTGAAAAGCATTGTTCTGAAAGAATCCTCTCTGATTTCAGACACACTATTCTTTTAATTTGTTATTGATGCAGATCGAATGTTATAGAAAATGAGACCCTTGTCTAAGATTGGATCTGCTGGTTTAATGTGGGAAGATGGTACACCAAGGAAATTCAAAGTGCATAACTTAGCGTGCAAAAAGCTATTAGTGTGACGGGGAATAATGTAATTCAACATGAGTGCTTCAGACTTAATTGTGATTTGGTAAGAGAAGCTCCTGTGCAGGACAAAATTAACGACCCTGCCGCCCCAGTTTCCACAGTATGCCCAACACTCCTGACCGCATTTTATTCACCTAAAAAAATGTTTTCATCATCGATCATCTGCCATCTCAGAATCCGCAATAACTGAGACTGATATGTTTGCATGTCATCCATGTGATCAGGAGCTAGCTCACTATGACAAAGTTTTAGCATAGCAACAGACGCTAGACCAGGTTGTATTGTATAAAGAGACACTGAATCAGGATATAGTATAAAAATGGACAATGGAAAACGCTTCAGGTTACCAACTGACGCTAGACCAGGTTATATTATCTAAAGAGACACTGAATCAGGTTAAAGTGTAAAAATGGACAATGGAACACGTTTCAGCATAGCAACAGACACTAGACCAGGTTATATTGTATAAAGAGACACCGACTCAGGTTATAGTATAAAAAGAGACCCTAAAAGCAAAACGACTTGCATGTTTTGATCACAACGGTTGATCTGGCCGTCACGTTTGAATGAGCCTGACACTTAATAAATGCAGGACCGAAATTCCAGTAACTCTGGAGCTTAAGGGACGTATTACTTAGTGATACACTTCCGCCGTAATATTCTGGCTGAATCTGTGTTCTCGGGTGACCCCCACAGAAATTGCACTGGGAGAGCTGTGAGTGGACTAGAGACTGCTTACTGGTAAGCTGATATTAATTTTCCAGAGGAGCTACAGAAAACAGGAAAACATTGTTGCAGTTCCCAGGTCCCAGCCACCCTCTGTACAGACAAATACAAGCCTAACAGCCAGTTCTCAGAAACAAAATAAACCTGCTGGTAGCATTCAAGGTTGTTAAAAGGTGTGGGACTGCCAAGTGATTAGGATAAAGTTATTCATATACAGTTCTGCTGTAAAACAAGAATGGCCAAAACTAATTTTTTGTTCAGACTGATTATACAGGCGGCCTTGACATGTAACAGAGCAGTATATTTTCTCGCCGAGGAAGGTAATAGCCCATAGCAAGATTCTGACGTAGGTGTTCCTCACCTGTTTATAGAGTAGTGACAGAATTAGGTCACGTATTTCTCATTACACCCTACTCATCATTTAGGCATTTCATATTTTTTTAGTTGCTCAACAGAAATTCTTTTCCAGGAGCAGTTTTGGCCACTTTACTGAAGGGTATTACTGCAGCGCCCCTCCAGAGAAGTGAACCTAGGACATGCTGGTTCACCACTCCAAGTCTATAGCCTCCTATAACATAGGTTTGTTTTTTAGTTGCTAACCCTACACTTATATGGCTTAAGTTTGCCTGACATTTTCTTGCGTATATCGAATCAGACCAGGGCCATGTTAAGTATTGGTCCAGAAACCCCCCCCCACAATAGCAACCATACTTCAGCACAACCGTCAGAGCACAGACCCAAGTGGAGACCCGCTGAGCTGTACAAAGGACAGCCTGTTGAATATAAGCAGCAATCACTGCTTTGTGATTGGGTTTGGAATGATTGCCATACTGAAGAAACCGCGCTGAGATAGTGAATCTGTTTCAGTGGACATTAAGTATAACCTCCTGCATGTTTTGGTACATTTTGTTTTTTAAAGGTTCTTATTTTTAACCAGGAAAACCCAGGCCTTGGCATTAGCAACCATTCTTTCAGTAAAGACAAAAAACCTTTTCAACCTAATAATATCCAATAATGTATGATCATATTCTAATAACAGTTGTAATAACAATATGTTATGCGTTCACAAGGCCTTCCAATCTCATTATTTAGTTTTTCTGGATGACAGAAACTTTCTAAAGCAATGAAATTGGAAAAAAACTGAAGAAAACATTACATTTTCTTCATCTTTATTTCAAAAGCACAGTGGGATTCCTATTTTTATTTCATTTTTGGTTTGGGGGTAAAGATGCATGGAGGTTTGAACAAGCAGTACAGCCTCGATGCTATGCCCCGATTGACATGTGATTCGCATGATTGACAGGCGCACAGGAATTTACACGTGGACTTCTAAAGCAGGGTTTGTGCAGACCTGTTACCTGTCACCAGCAAAGTGCATGCTTGCAAACGTATGACAGTTCACACATGACTCCTTGACATTTGCACATTGTGACATTCCTGTTGCATGCACAGAGGAATGTATAACACTTTTCAGTGTGTTTGTAAACTTTAAAGTCACTTTTTCTCCAGTTTAAATATTCCCCACTGTATGTAGGTAAATGTGCACATAGATATAAGCTTAATCATTCTCAGAATATATATTCTCGCAATGATTTAAAGGAATTCAATCACAATAGATATTGAAAGTTTAAATTAAAAAATCCCAAATCTTCCAGGTTTTATTGACAGAGACATATTTTTCTATTTCTGTATTTTTCCTTTTTTTTGTTAATGAACAGCATGTTTACAGGGAGTGTCAAAACATCTGGCCTACGTTAATGAGTACCGTATGATGAATACGGATACTAATATCACGGATACTAAGTCACACATTAGCAATAATACATTGGGGGTGTGGATGTATGACGCTGTTCCTGGGAACCCGATATTTCCCTGAAGGGCTGAGCGCATAGCAGGTGCCTTCACCCTTTGGCCACAGAGTGTCAGTTGGTCTGGGGCATTATCAGAGTGTCAGTTGTTCTGGGGCATTAGCCTGTGATGAATCAGGGTGTTTTCTGCAATGGCTTGGTTTGCGCTCATTACTTCCTGTAATTTGGTCGCCGGTTCTTCTTACTATACGTTCCTACACTGCGTCTAATGCTTTAAATTGTCGTTCTTGTATTTCAGTATGAGGCTGCTGTAATGGCCTTGTGTATCCATTAGCATCCAGGGCCGGGGCACCTTCATTAACCCCTAATTACTGCATAATCTGTCCCTTAAATGGGAATGGTAAATGCCCTATTAGACAACAGAAAGTGGTCCTGTTGTGAGAGAGAGAGAGAAAAAACACGTAGTGCCTGGAATAGCCATCGATCAGCTGCCACTCGACGCCATCCTTTCCCCCGGGGATTACCCTAACAACCATTCCGACAGAGATTCCCTGGAGATTCCGAGTGGAAACTTTAAGTCGTTACAAGTACATCCATTAGAGGGTCATTGAAGTTACCTCAGGAGCTGAAGCGTTGTTGGAAAAGCAAAGGGGTCAAAGCCGGGTGAGATTTTAGTCTTCCCGTAAGTCAGTGGTTTCCAAACCCGGATCAGTCTGAAGGGTTGTGGATGACCACTGGAAATGTGCCTAATAGGTGTTGTGTACTGTGTCATGTTTGTGAATGTTTAAAAATTCACACTGAGAATTGATTGAGGTAAATTAATCCCAATGCATTTAAATGGAAGCCTATTTGGTCATCAGTCATATTATATTGTGTCACTATTAACCAAACGCTGCTATAGATCTGGTTCAGTGAATGAACTGCTCTTATTAGACTATTAGTATTTTTAGTTTGATTGTTATGCTTAAATAGAGTGGCATACAGTAGTCTTGGTAGCTAAATGAATGGACTGCTGACCTTGCATGGTTTTCGCGTTTATAGTTTTTCAAGGGGGAAAAAGGTTGTTGTGTGTTTGCGTGATGATGTGACTCTACTAAGAACTATGCCAAGAAATGGCCATGCCACGTTTTATGATATTTGATATTTCCTTCTGGATCTCATTCATTAATAACCCCACATTTTGTATACACTTTCACAGGCCTTTCAGGTGAGGTCAGCGTGCGTGTTTGATTTAATCCGATTTGCTGTGATGATCAGAACGTGAGGAGTCTTAGAAGGACTGACAATCCCAGTGAGTGTAAAGGTTCAGTAGCTGTTCCCCTGCCCTACATAGGTTCTGATCCGGTTTTTGTGTCCCACCCAATGTAACGTTGGCGGTTTCAATAACGAAACGAAACGGGGTGAAGCTCAACAGGAAAATAAGCCACACTGGGTTCTTTACATTTACTGCCTGCTCGACTGGAAAGAAAAGAACTGAGAGCAACCAAACTTAATGCCTGGCTTTGGATTAGAGAGAAATTAGTCAGAGTACCTTTTAAAGCCATTTATTCTGTAACTTGAAAATACTGCCATGCCCATGGCAAAAATTCTTCTTCTTCTTATTATTATTATTATAGAAAATGCGATATTAAAGTTGTGATATGCTCAGACTTTGATATCATAAAGACAATACATAGATTTTTCCATCCTGGAGAGCAGGATATGAAAAGGTACACAAATTGTGACAATCTTTTTTTTGTTAACATTACCACTTGCGAATCAGTATTTGTGCAAAACATTTACCCTGGGAATCTAATTAAAATGAAAATATAGATTTTTAAAAAATTCTCTCTTACTCACATGGCTTACCGCCTCCCACGGTAGTTAAGAGCGCACAAACGTCTGACAGTGTGTCACTTTTGTTTAGCATAAGAGATAACATTTTATAAAGTCACCCTGGAATGCTGCACGAGTTTAATTTAAAATAAAAAAGGTTATGCAGACCATATTAATATCTACTACTGCTCAGAGTTCTTTAAATGTCACTGCGGGTTTTAACGTCTTGCAGGCAATGTCGCCCCTCTCCTGTTTTACTCAGTGTGTATTCCCCCAGGAAAAGCCAGGGCCACGTGTGGAATGGCGGGTTTGCCCTCCCAAGTCAATCCCCTCTCCTTGGCCAAATTGTAATACAACCCGTCTACTGAATAGACAGATTAATTTAGTTCCCAAGGCCTGGACCGCCACACCTAACTGACCGAAATGGTGGTGATGGAAAATACAGAACCTTTCGTTGGACAAAAATCAGCTGCATGTATTAAACATACAAATAATTATAAATCTCGGAATTAAAACCACAAGGCTAGAAAAGAATATTTAGGTAGTCTCGTACTCTGTAAAGAAAACATTTGCTTTTATTTGGGACATTGGACCTGGAAGGACTGACCCTAACTATAAAATGTCAATACTGCCATTTTCTCCCCATACTGTGGAATGACTGCAAAGCCGTCAAAGGATCTAAATGCCTTTTGTGATGCAATCAGTCTGTTCAGTAGCATTCTCACATTGTACATTATACAGACAATGAAGATCACTTAAGGCCACGCAGCATAACCCAGAGAAATGACGTGCTTCGCAGACATTAACTCTACACAGGAGTACAAGCTTGACTGAGTTTGTATGATCAAGTATATCCAGCTGCTGAAGATGCTTGACATTGACACTGTCTGGGGTTTTACCTGGAAGAAGTGCACCAGTTTATTACTAACGCTATACTTCTCTAATAAAGACAGGAAGCTTGCATGCAAGTTATATAAATATGATAAAATTAACACGTTAAAAATATATTCTCTGTGCTTGTAGTACCAGCACATTGTATCCACAAAAGTGTGAATGTGAGTGTGTGTGTCTGTGCGGGTGAGTGTGTGTTTGTGCCTTAGAAAGTGTGTGTGTGTCTGTGCTAGTAAGTGTGTGTGTGCAAGTGAGTGTATGTGTGTGTGAACAAAAAAAGAGGAGTAATGGAACTTCATTGATTTGATTTACTAGAGGCACCAGCCCCCGACTACACATTGAATTATACCAGAATTACGGTACATTCATCAATAGTGGTTGTAGGCCTTGCCAAGAAGTCATTTGGCTGGTTAAATCATGCCATCAGATGGGTTCAAATCATTTCAAGTTACTCATCCAATATGGGCCCCGCAGTTTAATGGCCCTGGTGGCGCTGTTCATTTCTAGGGAAGACTTGATGACAACAGGCAGAGAACATAAATCAGGTTTATATCCTACAAAATGTTCCTGCCGCAAAATAAAACCCAATTTGGCTTGCGATCGTCTACAGGTAAAATCCCATATTAGGACTGCAGGTCACCGACGTCTTTACTCTAAGTTTTCATTAAAATTCCACATGGCATTTATTTATTTATTTTTAGTGATACGTTCATGAGAATAGATAATTTCTTATTATCCTAATAATAGTGTTGGTCATTGTACAGGAAATCTTCCAGAAAAGACAATGAAGCAACTTATATCTAAGGTCATGTGTGTTGTTCTATTTAAAATCTCAGCTTGGCACCCTGGCCGTATGCTTATTGAAGTAATGCAAGTATCCCTTGTGCAGAGATCTTCAACGCAATCTTAAACCCGGGTCTTTAACACAACTCCAACTGATCCTCATTCTTCTTTCAGAGGGTCCAATCAAATCATCACCATAATCATCACCATCGTTGTCGTAGTCGCCATCATCATCATCATCATCATCATCATCATCATATCCGCCACCGGCAACAAGAAACACTTTCATCTCTCTCATTGATCATTCAAAGGGACCTCATTAGGTCAACGATGCGTCTAATGGAGTTAGCGACATCGTTCAGCTGTTGATGAATGTCACGCATGCTACAGCAGAAGTCAGTTCCTGGACGTGCTTTCATTTATTCTTTTGACTGGAGGTATTATTTCCTGAGAAAACGTTTGTTGCTGGAATGTTTAATTGCTAACAATTGTCAAGTGTTTACGCAAAACACTTTGAAATGAATGTGGCCTCCTGGGGCAGACGTTTGGCGTGTTGTCAACAGCGTGGATATCTGACCAGGGATGCCTGCGTCGTCTTAGTGTGAACACTCAAGTGAATTGGGTTACACTGAGAACCTCGTTTTCACTCCAGCAGTTTTATATCCACAGCAGCTTATCACCATATTTATTGCTGTGACTGCTTTCATTTATTCTGCACTTATCTTCTTCAGTGCTTTCTCTGTTGTCCTACACGCTTGTTTGTATAGACCCCTGGATCTTCTCAACTACTTTGGGTTTTTAATCTGCAAAACTGTGGTCAACTGTGTCTAAACTGTCGGCTGTAGTGACGGTTTCACTGTCATAATCAATCCCTTCAGTATCAGTTGCATTGCATACGTCCAAAATGCTGTGCCACACGGTATATCATAGCCATAGGATGACTTCAGTGAACACTGACAACTAGTATGTGTTAGCAAATATAACAGGTTCTGCCCACTTTGCACTAAGAGGGGTTACCACTAGGTTGTCATCCAAAAGGGTTCTGGTACTGAGTAATAAATAAGTGGAATTCTTTGCCAGCTTTTGAGGAAGAAGCAAAAAAACTGCAATCCTTGAAAACATAGCAGTGTTAAAAGAAATACAGGTTCCCTTTCAGTTGATCACTATCATGGCTCCCTGAAATTGAAATATTAACCATCACTAATTGGTCCATGCTATTCAATATCTTAACTGTGTGTTTTGTTAAGCACAACATTTATATATAATAACTAAAGAATACATTACACCAAAATCTCTATTTTTTGCCTGCATCTACATTAAGAGAAGGACTCAATCTTACTGGGATTTTACCTCTTTTTCGAGACCACACTTTTTTAGTGAACCAAGGGTGTTTAGTGTGCTCCTGAGTGTGAATGGAATGTTCACATCAGTCCAATAGAACCTAACCGAACTAAGGGGACAAACGCATCAGAGTTTGGAAAAGCTGTTCCAAACCAATATGACGTGAAAACCACCTAAATTAGGTTAAAATAGCAGCACACTGTTGTTTTAAAGCCCCACCCAACAGCACGCCCTCAAGTCCCACTCTGTTTAGCGCTTCAAATGACCACTCTTGCACAACCACAGGTGTTGTGGCAAAATAGAGCCGGACACACTTCTTAAATCTAAAAATCAAATGGCTTCTATAAAACAAGTCTTCAAAATGTGAAATAAAATCACATCCCCATTTACACAAAAATTGTATATCTATATTGTTGTGGAAGCATAAATATATTTTAATTAATTATAAGCAATGGTACTTCTCAATATAGGTTCATTTTTGGACATTCTGTAAAGGGAGCTATGTTCATCCACTGTCTGAAAAACTGTGATGTTACTGTATTCAGCATGTCTCGTAAATAGTACATACAAGTGGCAATTTCCAGGTATTTTGTTGTAAGAACTAGACCACTTATTCATAACTGTTTGTTGAATGAATGGACATGTGGGGGTGAAAGAAGGGCAAAATTGTGCCTGCTGTTATAGCCTGAACACAGTTTATTTCTTGAGAGATCCTGAGAAACTGAAGTCCCTTTCTTCTCCGTGGACTGGTTTGGCCCTTAAAGGTTAGTTTGGCAGCCTTACATAGTGGGGTTTCGTAACAGCCAGGTGTTTTCTTTTCTTTCTTTCTGTCAACGTTTGAATGTCGAGAGGCGTTTAGCAAGCCATTTTAAAACACAGCATATGTTTTATTTAAACATCATCTCGTGGGAAAGACATCTGTTGAACACCATATATTAAGCAACCTTACAACCTAAAGTACGGCCAAAAATAACAGCCCACAACCTGTAACCTGCATTAAAAGCTTTGCGCAGAATAAAGCAAGGTACAGCCTGTTTGATTTATTCACCATACCTCCTCTCTAAGGTAACATGTTTTGTTTGTCTCTTCATAACCGCATAATTAGTAATGGGATTTCTTCTGCCACAGCCTTGGTTTGTAGAGGATGGAGGGGACGAATTTGAAGAGAGAAAGACATATCAGGCAGTGAGCGGCCATTAGATCTGGAATGATAGTGGGGCCTGGTGCGTGGTGTGTAGTTTCCTAGCTGTGTTTCACAGATGCACCCATGTGGCAAAGTGAAGACAAGTGTTGGGGAACAAGGCCATCGCTTGGTGGGCTGGCTGATTGGAACCGTCTTCAAACGTGGATTCACTGCTTGTCATAATTGTGGTAACAGAAAACCTAGCTAAATGCTTGAGATACCAGAAACACAGCCTCTGACCCCCTTTCCGTTTTTATAATGAATGAACTTACTTTCAGGGTTTTTTTCCCCCCACATGTATTTTACGTTGAGTCTCAACTCTGAAATATTTTACTTAGTTTTATCTTGTTAGTGAAACTTTTAGCATCCGGTGATACTTTGACACACAGGTTAGTCACTTGTTATAGAAAGGATCATTTTTCTTTCTTTCAAGGTTTAGTTTCTGACATTGCCTACGCTGTTCTGAGGATGATACCTCTGAGAGTCACTAAGATGAGGAGAGAATAGGGGGAATAAACAACAGTGTTTTAAAGAAGAGGCAGACGCATAGAAAGTTTAAAATTGTCACTACTGGGAAGATCTGAGGTGTTGAACTGTGGAAGAACAAAGGTACAAGTTGCTAATGTAGTTTGCACTTTCCTATAAGTTCACTTGTAGCAGTTTGTTTGAACATAAGGTGGGAATAAAGTGAAGTCGTAATAAAGTAGTGTTGGAAGTACAAAATCTTAATGCAAAGCTTTGTTCTTGAGATCACTGAACCCACGTGAAATGCACTCATGCACACACACACACACACACACACGTATGAATGATCATCTAGAATTTGTATGCCAAATCTGGCTGTCAAATATTTTGTGACTCATAATCCGATCAGGCCTTTTAACATGATCACAGAAGAAGGGTGGAAGTCAACAGGGGAGGAAGGTGCTTATAAAGAATTTCTTGCAAATGAGAATTATTGATTTTTAATTAAATCTACATCGATTGATAGATGACAAGTTGACCTTGTTATTGTGAGGCGTGCCTTTTTTCTTTTTGTGTAGATTTGTTAGACTTTTATTAAACCTGTATCTGAATAACTAGTTAAAAACTAACTCACAAATTGACCAGACATATTAAATACTTTTGGTATTGAACTGAGCAGTACATTTGAAATAGGCCTAAACTAGATTTAAACTAATTTATGAATTATGGTAAATACCCAATGTACTGTATGTTTCCCCGGTTGTAATTTAAATTCAATGAGAATAAAAGGAAAAGAAAAGAAAAAAAACACAGGACAAGAAAATTAAGTTTAAAATTCCTAAGTGGTTTATTGCTTGCATGAAAATGTAAATGTGTTGTCAATGTTGAGACAAGAGAAGTTGATTTTGTATAATCCTGCTGGAATGCAATTAGCACATGTCCTAGCAGTTGTAATTCACTCCCAGGTATATTTTCATCATTTCTGCATGCTATCACCATTTATTTCTGGGAACACAGAGAAAGAGATAACCTTGCTCTAATGTGATTTTGCTTTTCATGTGCCTTTTTCTTGTGAAGATAAAAGGAACAATTACAACTGGCTGACTTTTCACTGTGAAGCCTTACTGGTTGCTATACAGTCACTTTACATTGGAAAGCATGAAATTACTCTCATGAAAACAGGTATTATTCTTTCGGAAAGCAATATCTGTCAGGCTGGTATAGAGTACACTTTTAATATTGATGTAATATATGTTAAATTGATATTTTAAAAATGTTAAACTTATTTGATACTACAACTGCAAGCTTCCATAACCAAATTAAATGAATAATATTCTTGCTTGGGAAAAAAATAAATAATTATTGCTGCGGACAAACTGAACCGTTTAACATGTTTTTTAGTGTTGAAGCCTCTGGATAGGTTTGGCTGCATGTTAAATGAACAACTCAATTGAACAATTCCACGCCCTCTATAGGAGGATTAACAATGAATACCGTTTAAATCGATTTAATTCATCGGAAACAAATGATAATCCAGATGGGTAAATACATTTCCCAGAGTTCACCTGAACTAATTGCAACAAATGGTTGAAATGGCAAGTTCTCCCCTTTGTTGGCATTTAGCTCAGTACGCTAACCTACCTATAACCTAACTATAAACATTGTATTTAAAAAAAATGTATTTAAATCCTCCAAATTAAAACATAAAAAGGGAATTTAAACAGACAATGTAATGCGTTTTCTATTTTATTATATTTTTGTTTAGGTAGATTGTTGATTGATTGTTGTATCAATTGGAAAGATCTAAATAACTGACTGCTTTGGTATGATTTTTTCTACAAATAAATATGGCAAAATCTGTCAAACCTTGACTCAAACAAACCTTATTAATTAATTTCCCAATTCCTGTAAAGTCAGAGCAAAGTATGATATGAACTGACCTATTTCTTCCAGAGCGGCTGGTTGGCGAGTGTGATGAAATTACTGGAACCAAACAGGGTAGACTGGCTCACTTTGACAGTGGTTGCAGACAGATGTGCAGTCAGGCCTACACCCCAGGATTGTTCGCAGCAGCTGTAATCTGTTTAAGAATAGAACAGGTTTAAAACCGGTTTAACAATACAGTATTTCATACGCTTGGTGATGAAAGAAAGAACATTGCATACAAACAAAAAAGCAAATAAGCCTATATTCCTGTCTGACATTAGCCTCTTAAAACAGTAAACAGACAAGATGAATAGAGATGTTTGACAGAGAAAAGTAATTATTACATTACAGTGCTTAGGGTACTTCCGACATGCATTTTCCCCCAATCTTCCTTATGCGTCCCTGAAGGGGAGTTGTCAGAGGTGTTGGGGGGGCGGTAGCTGTATAAATCTCACACCTTTTCCTCATGCACATGGACAGGTGGGGACTGGGATGTGACGCCACTCAATACCTCCACTGTTTCCATGCAGCGTGCTTGTACGCCCAGCCCTGCAATGCGCTGTCACAGTAAATGTCAGCTGGCTTAATATATACATGTGTGTGTTTTGAATCCTCAACTCCCTCACCAAGTGCAGTTGCCAGAGCCCAGGAACAATTCAACAGCTTTGTATGGGCAGATGTTAATATTTGCACTTGCTAAAACTGGCACGTTTTGTGGATGTGCACGTAATATTCACTTGCAAGTGGCTCTGGATAATGGTGTCAGCCAAATAATAAACTACTAAATGATATTACTCCAAGCAATTTCAGTATCTACTAGTATACTGATATATTCATGTGCCAAGTGCTCACATCCTCTGCTTTTCAGATTGATTGACTAAGAATCTGTTTGTCTGAAGGGTTTGGTCCGTTTTCCCCGTCCCGCTGTGCCATAACAACGACGGCCTGGAGAATAGTCCAATTGTACATTGTTCACATTGTAAGGCTTCACATGACGCTGTCAAGTAGAAAGCTAGGCCATTTATTTCCTATTCTAAAACATACAAAAACAACAATTAATGAACAAAACCAATGTTTTGTGACTTTGTTTCCTTTAAAATGTTTAAATGTTCCTTTAACAGATTTTCAGTTTTCATAATTGGGCATTACTGAAGTCTTATGCTTATTTTTAAATGTGGAACATTTGAGATCTTACTCTAAGAATGTAAAATATATATATATATATATTTATTTATCAGTGATTATGAAATTAAATGAACATAGTGCAAATGGCGATTACCAACTGCAAAGTAAGCTGAGACGGTGGCTTTGTTGTCCTGAGATGGTCTTGGCTCTTTAAATGGGGACTGTTTAAGAACCATGGGGTACTGTGTGGAGAAATACACTCAGAAACTCTCTCTCTCGCGGAGAAGCTATTGAAGTATGTGATCTGTACAGTGAGTTGGAGTGCCGGGTGAAAGCATTCCTAAATGTCTACATCACAGGATGTGATGTCGCTGCCTGGATTACAACCACGATGTGAGCCTGCGATTTGAACAATAGTGCCTCACAGAGCAGGATGATTCACAGTCGAACCCAAGCTCTTCTGATCACCTGTCCCAGCTTGTGGCCGGGCCAACGAACATACCCGTTTTCATTTGACAATAGGAAATTCTTACAACACAAGTGACATCTAAGAAAATGCTATTCTCTTGCTTTGTCGCTTTTCATTAAGTTTTTTAAATGATACATCTGCTCACCTCAAAAGTTATCTTAGCAGAACCAGTGTATATGAGAGCTGCAGAAACTTTCTTTGTGTTACAATGAAACCGTGGCGAAGAGGTCTACTTTTTTGACATCCGTGCTGAATAAACCTAGGGCAAATGAGCCCCTGACTCCTCCATCAGGCTCCCATTAATTACAAATCACAGCCGTAACGCAGAACCTCATTTCACGGCACATTCTCACTCGCCGAGTCCCGGGCTGCTCAGAACCGTCTCCCTCGTTTCGCTGGCTCTACTCTTAAGTGACGTATTATCTTTCCAATGGGTGGGAAATGACTTTTCTGAATATTACCTCTTAAGCACACTTCCCATCGATACAACACGTTTAAGTTTTCAGAATCGTACTTTTCATGAGATCTTTCTCTTAAGCATTGCTTCCTTACATCAGAGATCTGGGAGATCTGTGTAATGTACGTCAAATAGGACGATTGGAATCATGCCTTAGAAAACAAAAACATATAATTATAATTAAAAATCTATATTTTTTTAAATATAAGGTTGTCATGGAGATACGTTTGTACCATCAGATATTTCCTCTTAGTAGCGGTTCCCAACCATTTTTAGCCCACGATCATTAGTCTATAGTTTTCATCAGGACCCTAATTTTGAACGCAGACCAGCGGTTGGGAACCCCTGCCCATCAGGGAACTCTGGGAAAATGCTGAGAACCCTGTGGAACTATGTCTTATTCTCTAAACTACTGTTGAAAGATTGGTCCCCAGTCAGTCAGAATGGCTCCTGTCAGCTGAAGTTCATTACCCCTCAAAATACAACAGTCAGCGTTCAAGATGCGGTCGCACATCTCAAACCGTCCAACCGGCGAAAACGATTAATTATGGTTCCTGGTGCTGTATCACGAGTCTACAGACACCTTTCGACCCTCTCCTTCTCAACATCAGGCGGTCTGACCTTCACTAATGTCAGTCACTGCTGGTTTGCTCAGTCGACTAACTGCTAGCAAGCTAAAATTATCCTAATATTTTTTTTTGATCCCTTTCAGACACCTTTTTAAATGGTTGATTTGGCCCAGAAACTCTTTTTCCACCAATGTTTTTTATTAATTTATTTTTCAATTCCCTTTAAAAAAATAAATAAAACCCATAAGAAGCCCTTTCTGCCTTTAAGACCTGCCTGCCTGTCAGGGACGACCAGACAGAGGTGAATTCTCCCATGGGCACATGCCACACTGTATCTTACTGCTGTTTAAGAACCGTCCTGTGATGCATGATACACATTGTATTTACAAATTTCATGTTGACGTCTCCCCTGCGACCTAACCCCTGGAGTGTTTACCCTCCTCATTAACCACTTGGCATATTCAAGCTTAATTATATCCACTTTCCTGCCAATTGCAGTCTAAGTGCAGAATCTCTGTCACACCGAGGGGACAAGGGCGCTAACGTTTTGAAAACAGACGGCACGGCCGTTCAGTTAGAGGGTGCCTCTGCTTCAATCCCCCATAATCCCACTCGGAGCGGACGGCGCCGCTCAATCCTCAGATTTGTTTAATTTGTGAGCCAGCGTCTTCAGCCAAGGTCACAGTGGCCAAGGCTACGGAGGATATATTGTGTACTCAGGCAAGCTGTACCTCCTCTCTGCCAGGTAGTAAACACTTTACTTCATCCCCTGTTGTTCCTGAGATTAAATGAAGGCTGGCGGATAAACGTTGCGATCGTCACCCAAGCACTGCGTCGGTAAAGACTTAAAACGGGTGTGTGTGTGCGCTGTAAATATAAGTATAATTGTGTGATTTAACAGAACCGTTGTGTGTGTGTGTGTGTATCTTGGGTCATGCATCTTTTTGTGTGTTAAAAAAGGTGACACAGGTTAAGGTGAACAGTAATATGGCCATGGAATATATAATGAGTATAATCTTGACAGTGAATGGGAATTCACTGTCTAGATTTGTTGATTCTTATCATTTACATAATCATAATACGGGCAAAACTGTGATGCTATTGAGATAACAGGGTGCCATTGAAATCCTTTACTGATAACTATGTAAGGAGACAATATACTCGCTAATGAATCTCTCCCTTTTTTATACACACAGTCAATCACACACACACACACACACACACACACACAAAGCATACAGGTTCTTTAGAGGGGGCCAAGACATTATTTTTACTTCG
>JAOVYW010055197.1:2493-16315 GCA_025775045.1 Hiodon tergisus | reverse complement strand
GTGCAATCTGAGGTGTGAGTGGATCTTCCTCATGCCAGTCAGCGCAGCATGGTCCAAGCCCCCGTTCATTTTCTGTCTGAATTAAAACGGACTTGAGAATCATCAAATAGTTTTCCGTTCGTTTTGTTCCTAAATCTTAAAACAGAAACAAAAAAAGGTGACTGATTGCGCCGTCGTCCACATGCCATACATAATGACGGACCACGTCCTCACGTGCTTGCATTTCAGAAGAACAAAACATAAACTATGTACAGCGACGTCTCCGTTAATGGTGCCATCGTTCAATAAAGCATTTGAGGAGGCATCGGTGTATTTGAGTGATTGAAAAGGACTTGGTTTCACTCCGTAGTCCAACAGCAGTGGGCTACGAAATGCAGACGCTGGACAATGGAGGAGCGGAGAAAAGTTGCCTGGGCTGATCGATCCCGGTTCCTGCTGTTTCACGCTGATGGGAGAACCAGGGCATGACAAAACGTGCATGAGCTTATGGTTCCATCCAGCTGGGCATCAACGCGTCAAAGGCTTGTGGTGGCGGTGTGATGGTGAGGGAGGCATTGATGTGGCACATATTGGGTCCCTTGTTAGTAGTGGAGACGTATTTGAGCTGCTGCAGATCAGGTGCATCCCTTAGTGGTGAAAGTGTATCTGTCTGTGAATGGGTTTTTTCAGCAGGATAACGCTCAGTACCAAAGGCTTGGATTGTCCAGGAATGGTTCCAGGATCTCGACAGCGAATGCTGCTTAATGCAGCGGCCTCCCCGGTTACCAGATCTCAATCCAATCAAGTATCTGTGGGGTGAGATGGAACAAGGTATTCGGAGATGAGAGATCCTTCACCATTTAACTTGCAACAGTTATGGGCTGGCATCCCTTTGGGGCGCTTTCGACACCTTGTTGAGTCCATGCCCTGACGAATTCAGGCTGTTCTGAGGGAGAACCAATTCCCCCCTTTGTTATTAAAGTATTATTAAAGCTAAGCTTTGAAATAACACTGAAGTTCTGTCTTGGACTTGTACCTTTATAACAATGCATAACAACATTTAAACGTTACATGCAGTCATTGATTGCAATCATTATGTGTTTAAAGTTGCGTATTATTTTTCACTTGCTTACCATTTTAGACATTAATGCCGGCGCGTGTTTATAAAAGCACGTCGGGAAAGGTACACTGCTCAGGGCTATTAAACCAGCGCTGGGATTTGAACTGGTAACCTTTCGGTTATGAGTGCTTAACCACTACATCATTAGTAGCCTACCAATTAGGTTTTATTTCTCTCTACCTTCTCCTCTCCCTCTGTCATCATCATGTGACCATTTTCAGCTTTGGTTTTGTTTCAAACTGCTCTGACGACTTCACAATAGTGACAGAACAGCGGTCACATGATTAACTAAGGACAGAGCAAGTACTCGGTATGTACACCTGAGAGTTGGGGCCGTACTGTGGAATTTATGGTTTAAATGAATCTCTCCTCTGCCTCAGACTTCAATATACAAAAAAATCGAATTTTGGTGGGGTTTGCGTGGGGGTTGGGATAACTGCTTGGGCCTTTAAAAATCACAAGCAGTTTTAATGTTGAGATTATTTTGCATTTTTGTTTGGAAAACACTGAATGAACTAATGGTGAGAGTGAATTTTCATTTATAATATTTCCGCACATGGCAGTGTTAGTATTTTTTGTGTTTTAGTTGATTAAAAAAAACACAAATAAATTTCTGACAAAAGACTGACAATTCTGATCACAAACAGGGCACCATTCTGAGCCTTGGGTTCATGTAATCCTTTTTCTTTACTTGAGTAATGGGTTACAGTCTGTTAAACATCAGTAGTTTCCCCACTTCTCCGCAATTGAACCATCTAATGTCTCCCTAATCTTTATACATGATTAAAATGCATCTATTGTAAATGGCGAAATCAGTTTAGCTGAAAACCAAATATAGTTTCTGTCAAGATCGTTAGAAGAGAAATCTATCATAGTTACATCCTTATTTATTGAGATTCTGCCACAGAAAGGTGAGCATAAATAGAAAATTACATTTACTTAATTTAGATATGAACGTCAAGACCAAAGCATTATTCACACATGACTAAAATTACCAGGGCCGCTAAGGCTATTATGTGCTTAGTGTTATTGGTCACCTTATCGCCACCTTTTAATAAGCATTCCAAAATGTAACCGAGCTCCGAGCTGCCAGCAAGTCGGGCTCTTTTTCCAAGTAAAAGAATGTTAGTCAAATGCAAACTTTCGCTGAAGAAAACTTTTCACTTTCCTGAGGAAATTCAACCGTTGAAGCATCTGGCTTTGTGTCACAAGCTAGAAGACCACGGGTAGGATTAGGAGAATAGCGTGCTTGGGGAGTTAGGGTTAGGGTTAGGTTCATGTCCCATTGCCAGGTTCCATGACCTACAGCCAGGGTCGGGTAAAGTGTTTGACCCTAGAATGTTTGTTTTTTTGCACTCAGGTCAAACAAATGTTAATGTGAATCTTGAATTTCTAAATATTGTGCCAGCTATCTTTGATATACATTGCAAAATACTATTTAAGGCTTTAATGTGGGACTATATTGGCTCATTTGACATTTGCATACATTTTTTCTAACTTGACATTAAGAGAGTTATTAAATTAGCAATCTGGTCACTTTTCAAGTTAATATTAATCTTAATCCCAGTTTTTCTTTTTTCCTAACATTAATATGATTTAAAGGAGATCATTCATTCACTGGAAACAGCTAGACTAGGTTTTGTGTATGTCCTTTTTAGGCTCTTTAATGCACACTAACTGGCTCCCCGTGTCACGTGGCATTAATGATTTATCTCTTTCTTGGGTTTCTTCTTGCCCAGTTTAGGAACATTTTTCAAACAATTTCATTACAAAGCCAATGAATAACCCATAAATGCTAATCATGTTTCTCATTACGGGTGGGCCTTGCGATCAATCTATAATTTTCCCCTTGTAATTACCAGCACCCATCTTAACAGCAAGCTCCATTTATCAAAGAAATATGCCTGTGAGAAGAGGAGCCTGAAATGTTTTTCTTTATGTTTAAGTGAAAAGGAGTTTTCAATTTGCCAGAAGGGCAAGTCGTGGTGAAACATGAATCACTGCTGGTGTTTTGTTTCTGCACTGAATAATAATAATCACTGGCTTTTTTTTTTTCCTTCCCACCTTTGAAAACAAAAAAACACCATTTTGTTACTCTTTCTTGGTGACATGGTTTGCCAGAGAAATTGGTGGAATCCCGCTAGAGTTGGGGACTAAGCAACTGTGTTAGACACAGGCCCGAAACGAGACCAATGCAAAGCGGATCAGAAGAAGCAGCCACAACTTAGCGCACCAGATAAAACCATCTGTAAATATGCTATGCTATGCAACACATGCTGTTAAGACAAACCATAGTGTGACGCTTAAAGTTATATTGTGTCTTATTCCAACTCTCTCGTCCTCAGAATAAAATAAGGCTTTATTGGTCTCTTTATTTGTAGGCTCAAGTAAGCCTGTTAGCTTCCCCATCCTCCATACCTGCATATATTTTTCCATACATTTATTTAGATTCTTTTGATTCCGTTTGTTACTTTTATTTAATATTCACCTACATTCAAATATATAGTAACACTGGAATACAACAAACATAAATGTTTGTGTTTTGCTTTTTTTTATATCTATATTTTTTATATAAGTATAAAAATAAAATAAAATAAAATAAAAAGATTATATTGGCAAATTGAGGGTTTAAATACTGAACCAGCGCTCAGAACAGCAGGCACCAAAGCCCCCCTCAATTGCCCCACCAGTTAAATTAAATACACCTGTCCTGATTATCCAATTTCCACAATGCACCTGTCGCAATAACCCAATTACCACAATACACCCATCCCAATAATCAAGTCACAGCAATCCACCCACCCCAATGGTACAAGTATCAGAATACACCCCCCTTAATAATCCACGTACCACAATACATCCATCCCAATAATACAATTACCACAATACACCCATCATAATTATACAATTATCACAATAAACCCACCCTAATAATCCAATTACCTCAATTCTGAGGACTGTAGCAATCCAGGAAATCAATCGTAAAACCCAAAGTTGGCTAAAAGGTAAGAGCATGGCATTCCCCACCACTGAGGCTACTTCTGCAAGTCCCATCAAAAAGTCAGTAAGTTGGAATGTGACGGCAGTGGCTCCCTCCTGTTAGAAAAGCCTACCGCGTTTTGATGAACAGAGCGATGTCCTCAAACCGGGAGTGTAACACCCCGGTCAAAACGTGGGAACTTGACTTATTATGGAGGTGGCGGTTCCGGGAGGCCTCCCGCTGTCCTGCGCGTCCCGCCACACACTCTGTGTTTAATCAAGCGGCGGTTCCTCATAACTTCTCTCTTTCTCCTGCCCCGACGCGTCGCCCCCCCCATTTCTCTAATGACCGCGGCAGAAGATTAAGCCCCTACTCAAAGGCTCTCGTTGCCATCCATCACTCAGATTCTCATCAACCAAGTCCGGCTCATTATCAGTCATCTCTCAATGACATTTTCATCTTCTTCTTGACGTGCACCTCTCCCTACTCCTCACACGCACAGTCACTTTGATGTATGGATGCCTTATCTGCACTCGTCCTGTTTCTCTTTAGGAGGAGGAAATGCCAGGGCCCTTTCCACCTGACCAGGATGCAAATGATGTTTGTTTATGAAGAGGTTTAACTTCTAAATAACTTTTCAAGACTACACTTTTAAGGACCTGTATTTAGGATGTTTGCGTGAGAATCATTAAGTGACTGCAGATTGTCTGATGTTCATATTCTATATTTGTGTTTTCCATATATTTAGCAACACATACAGGCATAAGATAATCATGTTTTTCTTCTAGTTGTGCATAATTTGTTACCATGTTTTGTATCCTTCCTGTGATTTGAGTTCTGAATTCTATGGTTCTATGGTAATTTAAAAATACATTTAAAAATGACCTCCCATGAAAAATATTGGTGCATTACTATTTAGTGGCTGATATTTAATATTTTAATGCATTAAGTTATTTTAGTATATCTAGGATATGTCCTCTTCCTGACATGAGAGAGATAAGCTCTGGTCAATCCCAAAGAGGTGTGTCATCTCCAGTGTAGTTCTGTAACAAATCATGTTTTGATTGATCGATTGATTTGTTGATTAACAGATCTCAAAACATGCCAGTGTCTGGAGGTTCAGTAAGTTGACTATTTGCACACTCTCTGCTCTGCATAAAAGCCAATGAAAATTTTTACAAGAATGCAAATGATTTCCCAGACTTTATTGGCTTTCCCTGAAGGTCAGCGCTCATTTAGTACCATTTAGCAAACTTGAAAATTGCTATTAAATAAGAGTTTTAGTTTTATTATTGCATATATAACAGTAATTCTGTCCAAAATAACCATGAACTTTCATATCCACATAGCACCAGGTACAACGATACAGTGCAATTACTCCCTCCAACAAAACCTTTGTGATAGGGTTATAAGGAAAACCAAGTTGAGAGGTGAAGGGCGAATGAAAACAAAGAATGAATGAAACAGTGCACATGAGTTAGTGGAATGTTAATTGAGTAATTAGTTGATGGAAAAACGTGCCGGAATAACAGATGAGGTGAAGGTGAACCGTGATAAATGCATGCCATTTAATATGAAATCAACTCATTTCAACTAGAAAATATTGTGGAAACTGAAAAGTTTGGCTACCGTCATAAAATTTTAAAAATTATAAAATTATAAAATTATCCATTTAAACAATTCTTTATATACATCACATGTCCAAAAGTATGCAATGTTCCACATCTAGTGGAAAGCCTTCCCAGAAGAATGGAGGCTGTTTCTGCTTCTCCATATGAATTCCCATGATTTTGTTTGATCATGTTCTATGAGCAGGTATCCACATACTTTTAGCCATGTAGTGTACGATCAAATTATTATATATTTTATTTGCTTTAAAAAATTAAATAAATAATGACGTGAATGCAATTAACACGGTTTAAATGGGGCAGGCTTTACAACATCATTTCATGTTTAGGTCTTTTAAAATGTCTAAACAGCTGGAAAAAAAATTTTAAGGTTTTTTTCCTGCCCAGGACTCACTTCTTTTATGTCAAAATGGCTTATGGATTTATTATTGCTTCGTGATTGTCTCATTTCACTCTGTTAATGATTCATCTGCAGTCTGCACATCCACTTCAAAAATGTCTCCGCTCCCGTTTCAGCGGATTAGTTGGCACTAAACGCCAACCACGTAGCCCCCTGACCCCGCCCACCTCTGCTATACACCCTGTCCTTCAATACACATGCCCATCGGGGAGAAGAGTTGTTTCTACCACACTCTGTTTTCCGGAGATTGCAGCCTTTTCCGTGGCCGGCGCCTGCCCGCACTCCCCGTTTTGCGTGGACGACGTGCAAACTTGGGCTTCCACAGGAACCAACGGAGGATGCCAGGTCCCGGTCATCGGCTCCAGTGTTTAATTCCTCCCACAGGCGGTGACGAGCCAGAGGAGCAACTTGGAGACGGAGAAGTGAGCGCCGCTGCTTCAAACCGCCACTCTACTTAACCATAATTCTACTGTAAAGACCTACCAACTGTGGTGTGTAATCCTCTCCTTGTGTTTTCTTGTATGACTCACCTGGCCAGTTTAAACCGTAATCCCTGTCTCTTGTGTCTTCTGGGTGTCAAAAGTAGTGGACCGGTACCGTCCGTTTTGTCGTTGCTATTTTCAATTAAAAAAATTTTTTTGTTGTTTTTCTTTTCTGCTACTTTTCCAAAAAGGTATTCTCCCTGGAAATGGAACCCCCAATCATAAATCCAACAGGCTGTGGCAATATTCTCCAGGAAGGCCTATTTTTAAACCTCTAGGTACTGTGTTGTGTGTTGGAGCACTTCAGTTTTTGAAGTCCTCTGTGATGTCACTGGGGAAAGCTGAAGTTTGTTTTCCGGATGAAGATGTACAAACTCCAGCTGACATCCACATAATGATGTCGTCTGAGACTGGCAACGGGGTCAAAGGTCTGGGAGATGGGATCTATCCTGACCGGTCCATGGTCTTTTCCGAGCTGACTAAACATCCACGCCCAGGGGAGCGCTCCTACTCCACCGCTAACTGAAAAACCGGGCCTGGCCGAGCCCTCCAGCCACCTCAGGGGAGTGGTCCCTGGGGGCCCGTCTCCGCAGGGTCCCCCCGAAAGTGCGGATCGATGCTGACGGCGGGGAGATTTATGTAACCTGTCTCAGCAGCGGGTATGGGCCAGGGATTAATCACAACACATAACTCACTGGCCGGGTCTCCACACTCGAAAAGCCCGAGGCGCGTCAGCGCACGGCAGAGAGGGAGGGGTCACTGCACCACAACTGTTCCCGCCTGCTTCCCAGAACCGGCCAGCGTAGGTTGGACGGCACAGCTGTATTCTCCGCTTCCCAACATTAAAAATGCAGGTGAATGACAGGACGAGCCGGAGTATTGTGCTTTTCCCACAGAGCACAGAGCAAAACATTGCTACGCTCTTTCAGAACGTGATTAGACACAGAGGATAGGAAATTAGGCTGCACCTACCGGTGAATTGTGAAGACAGTGAAAAAAAATAAGCAAATGCATGAACCACTCAGCACTTTGCTTGATAAAGAGTTTGGCTGTGGATTAGAAGAAAATGCATTAGCCAGACATTCTTCTACCATAAATACCAACATTCTACATGTGTTTCCCACACTGCTATCTGTCCCTGCGTCCTTATGTGTGTCACCCCCTGCCCGAGGAACACAGACCACTAGCAGTTTTAAAAATGAATCCGACTCCAAAAGCGCTTGTTTGTCAGGTGGAGGTGATCACACACTTTAGCGAGCCCCTTGCCGAGTGGTGGCTTTCCGGCTCACAGCGAGAGCCGCTCACAGTTTAAAGAAGCAAAGATCAGGAGAGGCCATGATGAGCTTGTTGCTGTGGCAACCAGCAGAGAAACTCTCCTAGACCCTGATATAGTGTTCCCCGGGAGGGAGAGGAAAAAATGACAGCCATTAGAAAACTGGAGTCTCAGAGTTCAGATACTTTATTATTTCTCAGACCATTGCTCGGCAAGGATTTCGCTCCGGGAAACCTCGATGTGACAAATTTATCCGGCTCTCGCATTAGTTGGATATGTACTGGCTTTGTTCATAAAAAAAAAAAAACGAGTGTGCGTGGGTTAACTTTATTTTATCCAGTGCAAAAAGAACCAAAAGATACATTTGGCATTGTGAACTCCAACTAAAATAAGATGGTAAAACTCAACAAAACAATATCCAGCGGCACCTTCTGTTAAATGTTACCTGACTGGAGATAGAGAAGCAAGGTAGGCTTCCCAGGCATGAAAAACCAGGGGGAGTCCACTGTGCTGGAGGAACGAGACTCCATGACTACAGATTCAGCTGATGCCTATCCTCTGTTTTTGCCTCTGGGACCCTTACACACCGGGACAGATTATTACCTGGAATTATACAGTGGACGATTTGCACTGGCCAGATTCACTCCCTGGCGCCGCAAATAGTAGTCAGTTTACCTCAAACAAAATGCCTCTTGTCCCCACGGCAGCTGAGTAAACAGGCCGCGTTTCCCCCTCAAACAGACATCCGAAGATTGCCTGATGCAAATGTCATGTTCCCCCTCTCTCCCCCACACCCGCTGTACAGAGTAATCTCGCAGGCTAAAAGCTTAATACATTTATCGTACAGTACGTCGAGTTTGGGCAATTCCCTCATGAGCCTGATATGGAATCTGTGCTCTGATGGTTACAATATTATATATATATATAATTCTTTGTCACTCTTACAACTGATCATGTGAATCTGCAGTCGTGTGACATGACACCAAAGCTACTGTCAAAACCATTTGCCCCTTTCATGCCTCTCATCATAGATCAGGGCTCAGGGCCGGCCATGGATGCCTGGCCACGTCCATGTTGTGTCTACAGCGTGTCAGGCTCAATTTGTGCAACCCTTCTGCACATTCACAGGGAGCCAGCCTTTTTATACAGTTCCATCTACTCTCAAAACCGGATGCAGCGGTGTGCGTGCACACAAACACACACAAACACACACACACACACACACACACACATACACACACACACACACACACACAAACATATACACACTCACACACACAAAAACATATACACACCCACACACACGCACACTCACAAACACCTTCCATAATGCATGCAATCAAATTTGAAGTTCACCACTGGAATTTTGTTTTCTTCCTAGTCTTTGTTATTGTTTTTTTAACAAATTGCAGGGTTGTCAAAGCCAACCAAATTAAAATAAAATGTAAACATGAAAGTTGAAGATTACAGATTGGTATAATGCCACTGTAAGTAACGTACGCTTATAACACAGCGTATCGCACAAAATGAATTTACAATGACTTCTCAAAAAGCGCAAAACGTGACTGTGAAACGCCTTTTTTCTTTAGATTTATATACTGTTTATATAGCGGTAATGAAAGTTTTTGTGATGTTGTCAGTGGCCATTCATCACGCCAGGGCAAGGCATGGTTAAAGATGCCCGGCGCAAGTTTATACATCACAGAAGGACGTGACGCACAGCGGTTACATGCGTGCACCCCTGTGGCAGGCACACTTTGGGAGTTAAACGCGGGTGTTAAAACGAGGATGTTAAAATAGCTCAGGTTGCGGAGGCTGGATTTCCGAGGCACGTGAGCGGACAGCGGGCCGGACATTGTGACGCTTTGGCAGGGAGTGTGTGAGCTGCTTTAAAACAGCCCCGGCCCGCCTCTGATTAAGAGCTTCCTTCTTTCCGTTGGGTCGTCAGCAGACATCAGGGCTCAGACCCCACAGTTAATGTTTCTTAATGAGACTGAATTATGTATCATCTGCGCTCGTGGGCGTTTAACGCGGAGACTGATCTGGGGAAAGAGATGCACGCGATCTTCAGCACCCGAGCTACCCGCGTGCCACTGAGCCTCTCAAGGGGTCAGTAGTGGCCGGCGGGACTTTTCCAGAAACCCGTCTCCTCTGTTTTGGAGACGCCGGTGCAAGTTATCCGGTCCTTGGCCCAGACGGCGCTGGACGCAACCTCCGGGCGTGAACTGAGGAAACCCATATGTTTGATTAGCCTTTTCTCCCCCATGGTGTCAGATACAGTACCGCCCCTTTCCTGCAGAGACAGAGCACCAGACTGGTGAGTTTGTATTTTAGGGGATCCTCTCCGCTCTTACAGAGCGACAAATCAGAGCAACTGACAGCAGGCGTACACAGTCAGCAACGATGTATTTAAGAATGCAGACAGATCTGTAATAAAGCATATTGGCTCAGAGTACAGAAGCCGTTAAGCAACCAGCATCTGTTAAAAAAAGGGACCAAATGGACACCAATTTGTAAGGAGTTCTTCGATAAAGAGGTCCTTTCCTTAATATCACCTTTCAAACTTAGCCCCGAAACCCACCAATTAAGGAACATCGTTTTGGATTATTTATTCATTTCATTATGATAAGATGACATTTTTAGTGGATTGTGTTGATCCAGGCCCCAACGGTGCTATGAGGAGAGAATCTGGGAAATGTAAGCTGCGTTGAAAGAGAAACAGTGGAGACCTCAAAACAACCTCAGTGACTATCTCCTCGTTCGGGGCCTTTTCATGACACACAACCCAATAAGGTCAAATAACACAGAGACTGTGTTCTGCATGATACCCACACAGCAAAACCAGAGTTAAATCAACACTGTCCGTGTTTATATGAGTCCGGGTGCATTTGGTCCCACACAAACCGCAGTTTTTCCGGGTGAGGGAAACAGTCCTCCCAGCGAGCCCAAGGACAGCCGCGCCCCAACAGGTTTCAGTTAGGCATTTGCGTTGTCTTCCCCCCTAACAGCTCACAGCCCATTACCGAGAAGTTTGGAGCGCGCAGCAGGAAGAGAAGTGCCAAACAACTTAAGCGCAGCGCCGTGTTGTTCTCAGAGACTGTGTCCACTCAGGAGGAACGATGGGGTGTGCTTACAGTAGTTAGAGCTGCTCTATTTTAAGCACTAAGTGTTTGTGCCGTTTGGACACATGTGGCTCCCTGGCCAATTATTTAGTCCCTAATGGATCCAGAATATATGTAATTATATCTCTCTGAAATGAACACAAAAAACTATTTTCAAAAGTCATCGCTGTTTAAATATATATAAGCTTAATATGCATACGTTCCGGAAGCATATATCAGCACAGAAGTCATAAAGGCTGAAGAAGATTAATTATAATGAATAAGCCAAACCACGGTAGCAGAGTCTTTAACTGACATTTTTCAATAATTAATCTTATTATAAAATAATAACGATCACATTCTGCCACAGTTGCTGTAAACTTGTGACAGCAGACCTAAAACGCTTGGCTCAGCTCGGTGCCACGGAAAACAACTCTGCAGCTAAACAGATGAGGTCGATAGCTTGTTCCTTTTTTTCCTTTATTTTTTTTTATTTATTTTTTTAAAGCCGTCAAATGTTGCTGAGGTAAAAAGCCAAAACCGGGTGTTTAAACTTGTCCCCGGGTCGCAGTGAGTGTCTCCCGGGCCTCGCTGTGCGAACTCATTCTCATTAGAGGGGATGGGGTTCTCCGAGCCGCACCCACATGGAAACACAAAACACGTTCATCCTGCTTCTTTTTTTTCAGTTTTGTATTTTATTTAGTTCTCATACCGACAAACATGTCCCCCTGCACCCTCCACATACATTCATATGTTCAGTTTAGCTTTCTAATTCGCTTTAAAATATATTTAATAGGAATCTGTCTTTGCTTGTCAGAATCATGAGAGAGGTGTTTACCAGTGGGACACACGTTTTTCACAGTCCCAGAAATTAAGGGAAAAAGTCTGATGTTTTGGGGGTTACAGCGGCAACATGCGAAACGCCGTTGAAGTCATCTCGTATGAATGGATTTATTTCACCGCTTGTCTCCTTATTAAACGTCCTCTTCAAAAGTCTGCCCCACCCCTCCCCTGATATTAATCGCTCAAAGTAATGGGATGTCACATAAGTCAGATCATCTCATAGCGGAGTTTTAAAAAAAGAGAAAACAGACGAACATATTTTCATAAGCTCATTGGCATGTTCTTCTACCAAATGTCAATTGGGTTCAAATCCGTGAAACTCTGTGATTGACTCATTACTTTTAATGGACACATTCCTCGTGAAAAGGGTTTTGAGAGACGTTCGTATTTGATGTGAATTCCTAATGAATTTGCAGAATTGTGTGTGCGTGGTTGTGTTTTTAACCCATTGCTTCCCTCGTGAGCCACACTGTTTTTGTTCTATCATGAAGTCGCTTTTCAAGTCGCTTTTCAAGTCACTTCTCAAGTCAATTCTCAAGTCACTTCTACTATAAATATCTGGTAAAATGGAGTTCTGTTTCTGTCTTTGAAGTTCATGTTTCAGTGAAAGCTTTTGGACCTGTTTAGGTATAAAATCTTCAGCAGAAAGCAAACACTAAAATAAGACTGGAAATTAGGACTTAAATCATTTTAATACAAGCTTTTAGTTATTGTTTGTAATAAATGTAACAATAACAGGATGGCTCAAAAATCTGTTCAATAATGTAAAAGTAAAATCTTTGAATTTCATTTTTAGAGATGAGAAGTCTCAAACACCTGTAAACACAGTGTAATAAGAATATTATAGATATTCTTTTACACATTAAAGATACAATCTGCCACAAAATACCAATGTAGCTTTGGCTAATTATGTTTTAAAATGGACTGCAAAACGTTAGGTAGACTGCTGATTACGTTGGATGACCTGCTAATTAATTTGCAAAGATCCAGTGTTTCAAAGAGCAGTTACAGGTCCATGGGTATGCTTTTTCAAAGAGCAGATGAAACAAGGTGGCTAAGCAGTCCCTTATCCTACCACCAGAAAGTCTTGAGTTGTCGCTAAATCACTCCGGCTTTCAAGCTAAAGAGTTACTGCCAACACTAAGGTGGATGAAGAGAGCTATTTCCGAATTGCACCTTCACACTGTGGGTCACAGCCTTGAGCAAACTAAACAGTACTCTCCCTCATCCGAACTGTCTCCCCACAGTACTCTCCCTCATCCGAACTGTCTCTCCCCAGTACTCTCCCTCATCAGAACTGTCTCTTCCCAGTACTCTCCCTCATCAGAACTCTCTCTCGTCAGTACTTTCCCTCATCAGAACTGTCTCTCGTCAATACTCTCCCTCATCAGAACTGTCTCTTCCCAGTACTCTCCCTCATCAGAACTCTCTCTCGTCAGTACTCTCCCTCATCAGAACTGTCTCTCCAAGGTACTCTCCCTCATCAGAACTGTCTCTTCCCAGTACTCTCCCTCATCAGAACTGTCTCTTCACAGTACTCTCCTTCATCCGAATGGTCTCTCCCCAGTACTCTCCCTCATCAGAACTGTCTCTCCACAGTACTCTCCCTCATCAGAACTGTCTCTCGTCAGTACTCTCCCTCATCAGAACTCTCTCTCGTCAGTACTCTCCCTCATCAGAACTCTCTCTCGTCAGTACTCTCCCTCATCCGAACTGTCTCTTCCCAGTACTCTCCCTCATCAGAACTGTCTCTCCCCAGTACTCTCCCTCATCAGAACTGTCTCTCGTCAGTACTCTCCCTCATCAGAACAGTCTTTTCCCAGTACTCTCCCTCATCAGAACTGTCTCTCGTCAGTACTCTCCTTCGTCCGAATGTTCTCTCCCCAGTACTCTCCCTCATCAGAACTGTCTCTCCACAGTACTCTCCCTCATCAGAACTGTCTTTTCCCAGTACTCTCCCTCATCAGAACTGTCTCTCGTCAGTACTCTCCTTCGTCCGAATGTTCTCTCCCCAGT
>JAOVYW010055176.1:598-23349 GCA_025775045.1 Hiodon tergisus | reverse complement strand
AGATGTTCTGTACAAGCTCTTCTGAAGAAGCAAGAAAAACGGGCGAGGTTGAGGACTAGAAACGCAGTTGTCGGCCATGGAGTGCAGCAGACAAGAGACACGTCAAACTGATGTCCCTTCAAAATCGGAGGGAGGAAGGCGTCTGAACGGTTCTGCAGCAAGACAATGACCCCAAACATACAGCCAAATTAATAAGAACAAGGAGTTCTGCTACAGATGGTATGGGCTCCACAGAGCAATGATCTCAACGTCATCCAGGCTGTCTGGGATTACCTGGACAGGTAGAAGCAAGCGCGACTGTAGAAGTCTGTAGAAGAACTGTGGAAAGGTACCATCCGATTATCTTATAAAACTGCATGACAGTGTACTTAAGAGAACTGATGCAGTTGATGAATTGATGCAAAATTATTTTTGTTGGTGTGTTTTTTAAATTAATTTTTTAACTGTTTTCTGCCTTTTAAAGTAATCATTCTTTTTAAAAGCATCTTCGCTTTACAGGAAAATGGATCCCCCTTACAGTAAATCAAGTGACTTAGCTTGCTTCATAGCAGACAGGCAGGCATTGAAGCATCCAGTTACAGTTCGACCGAACGTTAGAAAGGGCGAAACGAGTTATCTAAGCAACTTTGCCAAGAAGCTAAGCAACTTTCAGCGAACATTCTCTTAATGTCCACTAATTACGGACCATGGTCTAACTCAGCTTGCTCGAGATGTCGACCTTTACTGTATGACAGAGAATGGACGATGAGTGTAACTGGAAATAACTTCATGATGCAATGTCAAATGGTGGGCAACGACAAGGTGAAATGCCTTTCATTTGATCTCGAATAGAGGACTATGAATCTATATGTAATACATCCCTTTTCAAGACTTTTAAAACTAATTTTGTAACCGTTTTTACTGTCAGGAAACCGAATTATATTACATGCAAGCACATAAAATCAATGCAGCCTATTTTAAATACCTTAAAATACCATGTTATTTTAAACATTAAATCAGGGTTTTCAGTCTTAAGTCTTCAACCTACTGCTGCCAATGTGCCTGGGAAAAAAAACATGATTAAGCCCATTTACAAATTCTTAAAAAGTTATGTCAAGTAGAAATTTGTTATGTTATGTTCATATGTTTCATATGTTCTTGGCCTGACATAATTATTCGAGAAAATCTGCGATCTGTGTAAAGAAACTCCCCATAGAATCATGCAGTAGTGCAATGTAGACCTCTGGTGGCGGTTTGAAGTAAATCACCTCCAATGTAATGCTTGCCCGACTGGACTCCAGCAGAGGTCGCTAGGCTGATGATGCTTCAAAGGCCATATATTTTGCAAAAGCGATTACGTTTTGACTCGTATGTTTTTGTTTTATAAATTTAATTACTGGATACAACTGGATTATAGATATCTATGTGTTTTTTTGGGTTGACATTTTCAAATTGAAACTTTAAAAGAAAGTATAGCTTGACAAATTTCTTCATTAACCAAAATGTTTTGTCAACTGCAAGTTTGAACTGAAATACAGATTTGGAAGAAATCTGGGTGTGGCCCAGACACATGCTTTGCGTTGTGCCTAATGCAGTGCTATGATATGTTTTAACATTGGTATATTCACGTTATAGAATTCCCTCTTGTGCTGTTTTGCCTAAATATATATGCAAATGAACATTACTAGTACTAACCATTACACTACTAACCATTACGCTATTTAGCATACTAAAAAAACTGCATAGAAGCAGCTTCACAAAAGAATTAAATAAAGCAGAATACCAAAAATAAAATTCCAACACATGATAATTTACAGTGCAAACTATTTTATTTACAAATGACGCTTTCCCAGGAACGCATGAGGTTATACGGAATATGATAACATTACTAATGATCTAAAGATTTAAGACGAATGCTCCAAATTGGGGATTTGCACTGTGACCTAGATGACTGTGGCATGCAGCCCTGGGACATGTCCAAGACAGCCAAAAAGGACAGGCAGCCAGTGAGGTCACACCCTCTGGATAGGCCGGCAGGGATCTTTCGACAGCAAATTTGTTGCATGCTGGGGTGTACCCGGTCCTGGAATGCTCAAGCACAGGGAGGCGGAGTGACAGATTGCAGCTTTTATTTTTCGTTGTTGCAAAGAAGTGATAAACCAAACCAAGACCCATTTAAATTAAACCAGAACCAAAACAAGCTTTTCAGGCTCAAACAACATAAATAGTCTTACACTTTTAATTGAGGGAGGGAGGGAGAGAGTGAATAAAGTACCATACACCAACCAAACCCTGTCTTTTCAGTTCCACACAAAAAGAAAAAACCTAGAAACAACTACGGAGCAATTCTGATTGTAATATTTGAATTGGTCGCTAGAGGTCAGTAAAGAACTTAGTATTAAACTGCTGGGCACACTGCAATCGAACACATTTGTTGCCTATAGGGACGGTCAGTGATAGCCATATGTTTTGGTCATGTTGGGGGGTATAAAGTCCTGATATTTTATGAACACCTTAAATATAGCACACATCATTAGTTTTAAGGACTCAAAATTGCTGTATTAGGACACTGGAAGCCTACATTGGCACAAAACCCTGGCCAATTAAGTGTACCTACTTAGAGATGTCACCTACGCACAACACCTCAGGTTTAATGAACGTGGTCGTGGACATCTCCCAAGAAATGACACATGACTTACCTGTAGGAAACAAATGGATTCAATTACGGAGTAAGCATCCTGATTTCAAAGACTCCAACATGCAATTCATTCAGCATTAAAAAAAAAAAAGTTTATTTAGAGGGAACAGCCATTTCACTGTTCAGTGTTTATTTTTGATCATGTGATTCCTCTCTTAACAGTGCTCTGCCTATTCAAATGGAATAGACTGCTATGTTCTCCTTGAAACAACACTGACCTAGAGCAATCATCCACTTAACAAAACATTTATAATTTTATTTAGCTGAAATCTAAACAAGAAAGGCGCTTAGCTACTTTTTTTTTAACTTTCTTTTGTTTATCCAGTGTTTATCTACTACTGCTGTTGTTAGTCTGCTCTAAAAAGAAACTATTTTTTTATTTGGAAAATGTATTTGATTTTACGACTCACTGACATTACCATGTGCATTACCATGGCTGGGGAAATCTTTCTCTTGAAAATCAGTGACATCAAAAACAAGCTCTCAAATGCAGAAGACATTACTGCAGAGCTACAGAGGATTGGCAGGCTTTGTTTAAAAGTAGAAACATTCTAATGAATGGAATCTAATCATCTTCTAAGTAAACAGGCTTGTTGTTGAGATGCATATAAAAATAGTACAGAACAGTAAAGAGGTATATATTTTGTTATTTCTTATTTAAAAAATCATCCTCTGCAATGTTTCTCAAAAGGCACCTGTTATAATATAACCCCATCCTGGTGTCCTGAAGGTTCCTCGTGGGAGGACATCTTATCCTTCCCTGTAAACAAATTTGTAATCATCATGTCCAACTAGCTGGGCTGCCAAGATAACTAATTTTTTCACAAGAAATCAATGCCAAAGTTTTGCATGCCAAGCTCTCTACATGTACAAAACAAAACACCATATGCATATCACCCAGGACAAAGATCGGGGAGAGAAATCATCTAAAGACAAGTCGGTGTCAGAGCATAAACGAAAGAAGACCGGTCCTTATTTAATCAGGGTATGTTTATTTCCTCTAATCGACTGCAGTGTTAAGGCCCTGGAAATATTAAGCAATTCTTGGTTTCTTGTTTAAGCGTTTTATAAGGTGTATTGAATTTTCTCTGAATCTTTAATCATGCTTTTTGTAAATTTAGGTGTGCAAGTCAATATTCAGTCCCCAGTGATCAAAAGTGAAAAATCTGGATTGATGTGTGAGGGACAGATATGGGTCATTATTATATGTACCAATTTAATGCTGTAAATATTATTCTGAGAATGTAATTCATGCCATGTTAGGCCTGGCTCAGAACTGATCAGACACAGGTCGCCGGATTGTCTTCATTGTGCATTTTATACTGAAAAACCAACCAAAATAAACCTTTTTTATTTTAAGTAACGCATGAAAGTAAAGACTTTTCAATATTAAAAATTCTAATTAAACTTATAGTAATCAAAGGTCTGCGTTTTAAAATAGGTTTTCGCTTCACATACATTTGAATGTATGTTATAATAATGTGATATAATATAGTATTGGGAAAAAATGTACTGAAAATTGATTAAAAAGGTGTAGGTGTAACTGTGTGTTAATGTTGTAGTATGGTTTCAGCATGGTACATATACATAGTAAATGCAGATTGCGATTGCCCTTGGGACTGTGCAGCACCAAGGGGCTTGCTTGTTCTGGACCACAAAGAAAGGCCAAATATTATTCAAGGAATTTGATAAAGAAGAAATGTCAAATGCACTTACTCCTCTTAGGGTAACAGCTGATTTGAAGAAAACCTCATGGAAGGGGGTATGACACCACCGTTGAGAAACTAATCAAGGGGCCGGCTCCCTGTGCTCTTGGCATACAGTTTGAATGCCTGCACGTGGGCCTCGTGCACTCTTGTAACGAGGAGCCAATCTGAGGAGGTCGTCGAGCTTGATGGCTGCCAAAGGAGAGAACAAAACAAACACCATGGGAGATCAGTGAGAGGCCTTGTGACAGGAGTAAAGGAGTGAAGGACGGACGGAGTCAGTGAGGGGGGAGGCTGTCCTACTACAGACCACTTTGATTAAAGGGTTTTATCCAGTGAAGGGGGTCATTTCATACGGTTGCACAGGAAAAAGAGCCAAGCTGCTGAAAATGTAAATAGTGTCCCTCTCGTTTCACACAGAAACTTTATGATGTTCACTTTTATAGATGAGAAGTCAATGGATGAAGTGTGAGACTACTATGTCAGTAGCCTCAACAGACTACAAGGCAACAACATTTGATTATTGACAAAAATAGCTTACACTATCTACCCGGCTGTGGCGTAAATCAAACTTGGTTAGAAAGGGCATATGGCAATCTGAGTTCAATGTGGCCAACGTTATGCCACTCTGTTTCCCAATAGAAATGTATTTTCTGTGTGTTGAAACCTTTGTATACTTGTAAACTTATGAAACAATTAAGAAGACACATTTCTTGAGCTATTGGCGACCTTGTGCACAATTCTAACTTCCTCAAAGCTCTGTTTTGACAGTTTGTGCATGACTCAGTAATGCATTTGGAATGAAAGGCGCAATGTGAGGCAATGTTAGGAACCAAGCAATTTACCCAAGTAGGCAATCCAGTCAAGTCCAATGTGCTCAAGTGTTTTCTCCTTTCTTCAGATGAATGGAAATGAGCTGGATTTTTTCTCTGGACTGACCTGGCAACATTTAGAAAAAATGTAATACACATAAAATAGATACAAATATAATCTACATGTATTGTTGTCATTTATATATGTAGTATTTACCCGCCTTTCCTGCATATCATAAGATTTCACATACATTACTGTATTTAAATTTTAAAAGTTTTTATATTTTAGTGTATTAATGATATATATATTAATGATATACCTTGTTGAATTTTTTTCAAAGCTACTCTGACAAACATGTATCTGGGATCTGATTTTTTTTTTTACTGCACAAGTGCAACATAAGTCTAATGACTGCCACAATACACAATACACCATCAGGTAGAAGAGAGAGTAGGCTTAAAACCGGTAAAACCGAGAACCCATTCTTAACCAGATTGAGACATATCCACGTATACACTCTTAAATGATAAAAGTCAATTATACAGAACTGGCAGTCAGAAGGGAAAGTTGCACGATTGGTTAGTTATGTTTCCAACGCTGATCGTTACTCGTGTCCTTTAGTGGGCGGAGTCTTGTGAAGATTAGACCCAAAGACCATAGCGTTTGCAGTAGTGTTTCCCTAAAGCTCGAATGGAGGTGGTGTTATTCTGCGTCTTGAACTAGACTTTTTCGTCTGTGTGCCGCACTTATGAGAATAAAGAAAAATGAATTGGGAATACAGGGAGGTGTGTAGTCGCCTTTCAATGGAAAATTTTAACAATTAAACAACTTTTCCCACTCATCTTTCCGGAATTGCCGTAGTGACTTTTAACAAGTTATTGCGCTACATTTAAAAATGGAGAAAAAAGTTTTTGATAGGTTTGCAGGCGGTGGCAGCAAGGACTCCTCAGATTCCGAAAAAATGTCTGAGGGGAAAATTGAGGGTATAGATATCTGCTCCTTCAGTCGACCTGGCAAAGATTTCAGTACCGGTCCACAATATTTATACTGCGAAACCGAAATGGCAAGCGGGAAGGAAGAAGAAAAAACCGAGACGGATGATATATATGTGGAAAAGCCAGACAGTAATGAAAACCAATGCTATGACGAAGAAGACGAGGACGAAGATGAAATGGTAAAATGTATTTTACATTCAGTGTATTGCATTATGATTTAATTTACTTTGGAGGGGCGTTAGACAGGTGTGTGCCGTGTTCCAGAGCTGCATCATGCTCCCATTGAAAGCCAACAAACAAACGAACTAGCGCGCTTGTAGTTCTTTCAAAAAAGCTGGCCATACGTATTCATGTGTCCGTTTCTCGTTAGTGGAGTTTGTCCAGGTTGCCTAGGGTTTAAATTGAAGGTGATATACACAACAGGTTAACCCGTTGACCTAATCCAATGGGGACCGTGTAATATGTTCCGAGTGTGTATGTAGTTGGTTCTCCGTCTAAGCGCATTCTATATTTTGACTCACTGGAAAAAATAAGTGCGTTTATATCGTGGGTACTTCACATGGAAGAATCCTCCTCCGCACGCTTGTCTCACTGAGCATTGAGTTAGACAAGCGTCTCACATTCGTCTCCAGAGAGTTAACGTTATATATAATATTTCGTTAGTGGACATTAGAAAAGTGTATTTCTATTTATTTATTTTTTTGCTGAGACGATTATATTTTTCCACTCCCATGAAAATATTTCAGTACCTCCCGTTGTGAAAACAAAGCCGACGAGAAACGTCAAACGTAAGCCTAGATGAATGGCTTAGTTATCAGGGATAGTTTTGCGTTCTCTTTCTGATCTTTGAATACGATAATTGCCTCCGGCTGTGTATATTTCTGGTGCTAGAGAGAGATTTCGTCTCAGTTATGCAAGTGAAAAACCAAAATGTCATAGGTGATGCTTTTTACGGTATGTGTTAATATATATCTAATTACAAGTATGCAAAGAAAAGTTGCTTTTAAATAGATTAAACTGATTATTCCAATTATAGAAAAAAGTCATTTTAGTAATGTCTGATTGTGACACCAGTTATGCACCTGTCAGTGGTCTTATGCTTTTGTCAATTTTTGGTAGATTAATGGATAACAAAAACAAAAGCACGCAAATTTAATGTTACTGTATAGATTTGGAATACTTCGAGCAGCCGTTTTAATTGGACTTGGAAGACCGACACTTAAGAATTAGTTTTGCGGTCTATGGTGTTAGTCTTAGCTTGTTCATAAAATGAGTAAGGTGATACAGACAGGCTATGGTAAGTCTGCCACAGTAATGTGACAATCGGTCCCCGTGGTGACAAACTCGCCACAGTCCTGTCGCGCACAGAGCTGGACCCGGTGCCTCTGTATAGGACTCGAACTGATGGCCTTAACTGCCCGTGGCATCAGCTCATTGTCAGAACATTACTGTTTTATTATGACACTCATGGAGTCCCCCTCGGCAGACGCTGATCCAGAGGGACGCGTAGGAAAGATAAAACCGAGATACAAATCAGTGCAAACAAGGCGTTGATAATGATTCAGAGGTGTCGAGAGGCATCTGGTAACAATAGAGGGAAAGGAGTAGAGCTAAATAAATCAAGTCAGTGCGCCAATGGGATTCTAGGAATCGCCTGATCCGTGAAATCCAAGCCTATAAGGGATTTGATATTGAATGATAGCCATATGTTCTTGCATCATGTACATGTAGGGGAAGAATGTAATGTATGCACAGAATGGGCCAATGAAAGCCTGAGAATTATAAACTGTTTTTTAAAAATATTTTCTACACACACTAAATTTGAATCTGGGTGCACCACAGCTGGGCCCATTTTGAAGGCTGGCCTCTGCCTATCCTAGTTAGGCCTGAGATTGAGCGTAAGGCTTTTTATTGGTGTAGTTGCTTGGGTGAGCAGAATGTGGTTTGGAAAAAGGAGACTCAGAATGCAAAATTATCCAAAGTGGATAATTTGCATTTTCCCTAGATGGAAGGCTATTTACATGTCTGACCTGGTAAGATTTAAAAATGAAATATGCATGTCTGTGGTGAAGCCTGTCACACAGGTACTACAGTGCATAGTTTTGCTTTTATCATTGTGTGCTTAAGCAGTGTTTTTTTCCTCCATCAGTACACACAGCTGCTGTTGCATTGGATGGACTGGGTGTCGTAAACGGCTGTGGTGTCCTGAGAGTCTGATTTCTTTGTTCTGTATTTGCAGTGGGCATATAGAGGATATGTCTTTTTATCATCAATGATTTGTTTTTTTACAATCTGACCATTACGCTTGGTACGCTTGGTAATTACAGAAGAGCAATCGGCAATCCCCCCCATTGTCCAAAAAGTGGACATGAACTCGGGGAGGATGTTGTGAATGCGTTTAAGCTTGTGACCCCAGCTGAACCGGTGTTCCACTGAAAGTGTTGGGATTAGTGAAGGGGGTGAGTATCCATTTCCCTGATCACAAATGATCCTAAAGACGAAACCATTTATTTCTACTTTAAATGCGTCTCTGTCCTGGTTTGTGTCCTTGTGTAAACGCTGACATTTCTGGGTGGTGCTACTTAAAATATAATTGGCAATATTCTCTATAGGCATTCTGCGTTCAGCACAGTAAAACTTCTTTGGTGACTTTTTGGCATCATTGATAACTATAATGCACTTTAAAGTGTAACCGAACTGTTTGCCTAAATAACTCGTGTTACAACGATTGTGGTTTTTAAATTATTTTCCTTTTCCCCTAAACAAGTAAAACTTGGTTTTGAGCATAAATGCTAACTATCGATTTTCTGAAGATGTTTACCTACTCACCAGGGGATCCTGTTGTACAGTACACATTTGCTGGATGTTTAGTGATCACACCTTGCTTTGCGGCATTTCGTCCATAGCACCTTCAGACTAGATGTATTTTAGAGAATGAATGGGTTGGAGTGAGTCGCCACCGCTCAGAACTGCTATCTAGGCAGCTGTGATGATAATGGTTGTGGATTCCTGGGACACAATTCCCAAAGCTAAGTTTCTGAACCAGTTTTGTTTTTAGGAGGACAAGTGATTTCTTATTATTAGGATAGTTTTAAGTATAGCAAACAAATTACTGTTTAAGCTAATAAGCTTTTGTATAGCATATTAATTAGATATTCACCAGAGGCCTATCCTTTCATTGACACTGCTTTTCGTGATATTTGGGAAAGCCATTCAAAGCTAATCTGTTGTGATTAAACGTTTACTCGTTGTGATAACACAAACAATCTCGTACTCGACATCTTAAAAACAAACCTTTTTGTGAGCGTAGTTAGTGGATGAAATGAAGTCATTTGAATGTAGATTATGAAAGCCCTCATTTCATTTGGCTATTTTGCAAGGAGGGAGAATGTTTTTTTCTTTCTTTTTCTAAACCAATGCCATCAACAGACTGGTTAGATTTCTCATCAGAAAAAAGACATGAATTGGAGCGAACATCTAAATTTGAAAGATTGGACTTAATGGATTTTGAAAACAAGAATCCTAGACTTGGAATTAAATGTCTTTCTCAATATAGGTTTCACTTGCCCCGTTTGACCGTCTAACCAAATCAGAACGAGCAAAAACCAGGATGCTTTTGCCCAGGAAACTCAGTTATTCTGTTCAGTTATTCAGCACTCATTTGGCCCACTAGTCGTGTGAAAATTGACTGCTGCCGTGGACTCTGGGAATGGCCCTTTGAACGCCTCGTATGTGGTTTTGCACATTGGAAAACAAGTCGTGTTAATTTGACCAAACGTTCCTACGGTGCCCATGCGTGGGTGTGTGGCCAAACATTCAAACAGAATCTGACTGATGCTCAATTAAAGTCTGAGCTAATTGCCAGGCTATTGTAAGTTGGTGAGTGTATGGGACGTTTTGAATGCACTGGCGCCTGTAATTGGACTGTGGTGCTTTAATTGCCATGAAGTGACCCCTCATTGTTTAAATGCAGGGTAAAGGAAGGGAAGAAACGATAAGTGACTCGCCCGTTTGATATTCGTGTCTGAAATTGTCTTTTCAAAAGTAGGAAATCACATTTTTTTCAAATGTAAGTTGAAAAAGATTTTGAAAAAAACTGAAACGTGTCCTTAAGTGTGTGTGTGTGTGTGTGTATATGTGTGCGTGTATATTATATGTATGTGTGTATATGTATCTGTGTGTGTGTGTGTGTGTATGTATATCTGTGTGTATGTGTGTGTGTGTGTGTATGTATGTGTGTATATATATATATATATATATATATTAGCACTGGGTCAGACCATACATTTTAAAATTTTGGTTTGTCACACTGGGTTGCACATTTTTCTGGTGTGTGTGTGTGTGTGTGTGTGTGTGTGTGTGTGTGGGTGTGGGTGTGGGCGGGCATAGGGTTCCATGTTGATTGAGCTTATTCTTCTACCATGCTCTGTGCACTCGCGCGAGTTGGAAGCCAATTAGCTGAACGGTCTTGCATAACCATCTTTGAAGATTTAACTACCAATGTACCACCTCCCCTTACTAAGAATCCCGTTTTTTTAAAACCGACTTAAAAAAAAAAAAAAAAGATCAGATGTATACGAGTTATCCAGTGTGTTTTTCACTGGTGCCTGTTTGACTGACTGGGTTTAAATGAGTTGCTCTCCTTTATTAATCCTAGTTCTGATGGTATCAGTACATGGGCTTGCATGATGTTCTGGTCCCCTCGCTGACTCACTCACTCACTGCAGTACTTTGGGAAAGCCCGAGAGTTTTCTCTGCTCTTTGTTTCTTGTGCTGCTATACCCCTTTATTTTTATTTTATTTTTATTTTCTTTGACTGATATTAATTAATTAATTTTAAAAGCCAAACGATTCTTTTATTTAATTTTTCCTCACTTAAGTGTAATGGGCGCGCCTCGGGCCGTTTTCGCTCTAAATGATAATATGAACACAGCGCGCACTCTGTAAATGACCCGCTGTGTGTATTAGCAGACGTCCAGTGTCGGTGAAAGGGTTATTCGTTAAGAAGATTAACTTTTAATCTCTTTAAGTCTCCTCTTACTTCCGTAGACGGCAATGTCATCACAGGATGGTGTAATTTTTACTCCCCCCCCCCCCCATTCCTGGTTTATGCTCTTCGCTATTAAGAAGCCCAGAATGCTGTTGTGAGGTAAAGTAGGACAACCATGGCTTTACACAGGAGTATTATAGGCACCGCGTCCTCGGAAGGCTGTAAGGTAAGGGAGTTCGGAATAGGAAAGGAAGGGCGTAGTTCTCTAACGCGTTAGGCTAATGTATTTCTGATCACTCATATGAATTCTGTCTGCACGTAGGCTGATATTTCCCAGGTTTCTGGGATATTTGTTTTTACCTTCATCAAGGCTAATTGGATGTGCGTAAGGCTAAAGTAAGTGTTCTTGTTTAAAAAAAAGCAGTGATGCGTTTAGGCCCTTGTAAAATTTTGAGAAGGTCATGTTTGGCGCGTAGTCATATTGTGTGTGAAAAAGACTTGGTGTTTGGGTTCATTTAGATCTGGATCATTGCGATTTATGTTTGCTGACCTTAGAATGTTTCAGCAAAGAATTGTGTAATTGTGTGTTTATTATTATTATTTTATATACATTTTTTACAATAAATTTATTCTGGTTTATTTGGGAGTAGCGGCCCCATAAATACCTTAATGGGAATCTAGTAAAACCAAAGATTCCCTAGCAGTAAAAGGGTTTCTATATAAATAAATGATTGAATAATAAAAATTATTTAATGTAAATTATTTGTTTTAATGTAAATAAAACACTAATTTTGAAGACTTAAAAAGTATTTAGGAGGCGAGTACACTTCTCTAACTCTCGTGTGAACTGAACTGGAGATAAGATGCGCTTATTTCCTTGCATACTTAAATCGGTTCAATTTGACCGCCTGTCCTGGCATTTTCTCATGCGTCTTGATTGAGGGATTGTGCACCGCTAGGTTTGAACCCCGATGATATGAATGGATCGTGAGGGGTGTTTGAGGTCGTTGATGATAAAACATTTCAGGCGGGTTTGGGTTCTTGTTGTCCCACAAAACGCATCAGAGTGTGAGCGCCGTGTCCTGCACAAGGGTTAACGTTTCACCTGGCCACCTGCAATAAACGCATCCACATGTATAAATAAACCAAGTACGAGTAGATTTCCTGTCAGCTTTTATGTCCTTTAGAGTAAGAGGACGAAATAAATGTGCTGAAACGGTAAATGTCAGATGGAGAAAATATTTAGAAACTTCTACCATACGTTTTTTTCCTTTTTCCCCAAGGTTATTCCTTATTGAGCTAAGTACAGGCCTTAGCTGGACAAACAACGGGACGCTAACTGTAAATACTCTAATGGGATGAATTTAATAAACCTTGGCTGACATGAATTAAATGATGAACAACAAAGTTTTAAAAATATTTATATTTTAAAATCCAGCAGCAATTTATGTCAACACAGGAAGCGATCTCGCCATTGGGAGCGGGGTTTAGTGGGAGGAAAACGCACTTTTTTCCCCCCACCTACAGGCCAGAACCAAAGTGAACACACCAGAGCTAAGTGGGGGTCTGCTGTTGCAGCGCCAAAGGCCAAAGGCCTATTTTGCCTGAGAATTAGTGCTTCTTCTCGTCACATACTTGAACTCGGCTGTTTGGGTTCAGCGTAAACATCTCTGTTCTCCTTGGATTCACGCGGGTTTTAGTCAGGGAGGAGGACTGGGGGAAAAGTCGGGTCAGGCAGATGTTGGGTTATGAAGCACTGAGGGAAGTTTTGTTTGCGTTCTGTGACGGTCTGTGAGAAAACGAGTCCACTGGAATTCCACAGTATCTGCAGGGATCTGGAGTATCTGGAGACTAGACCGATCTGGTTCCCAAGTCCGAGTAAACATCTTCCCCATTCCCCCTGTTGGTCGTTCTGGAACTGCAGCCCTCGTTTTGGCGTAAGATGTGTTGTGTTGAACAGGAGCTATTAAACCCAGGCACGCATGCATTGAACTGGAGCTGTTACACCCTGTGTTAAGTATGTGCGATAAGTGGCTAATGTTTAATTTTGTTCATTTACTGTTTCCCACGTTGTATCATTTGACAAGTAAGTTTACAACAAGTAGTATATGAAGCACACATTTACTGTAAAAGGCACACGTTTACAGCTCATAATTTTGAAGTGGCTCTTGCGTTATTTTTGCATATATTCTTAGTATTTCAAAAAAAAAATGTTCTATTGAAATTCAGTTTTGACTGCTTTTCAGTAATTGTGAAGGCATGCCAATTAAAAAAAATCTTATGTAGAGGTGGTTAACAACTGCCTCAGTGTGAGACCAGGTCTAGCATCCTTTCATGTTAGGGTCAGAGGTCACACCTCGCAATAGGCCGCGATGTTATGGCTGGTGACCGTTTAACACTGAGTCACTCTGTTGTTCCCTATGCACACAGTGACCTGTAGGGAAGTCTGTGCTGGAAATGACCATCAACGTAACTGCCTCGGCAGTACAGATTTTTCTAATGCGGGTGACGAACCACATGGCTCTCTCCGGCCTTTTCTTGGGTTTCGCAAGGAGTTCACCCCTTCGGACCGTTTGTTGCCTCTTTCCTCTCTTTGCACAGCCAAACTCGAATGTCATCTTTTATGTGCACTAGACACTAATTCACCGCATGCAGCTCTGCCGCCAGGCCCCCATGCGTGGGACCATGTGCCAGGACCCTGGGGAGTTTTTGCAATCAAAAGTCTTCCCTAACATCTCCAGGAACGTGGGATAAGGCAGCTGAAAAAAGCATACTTGTTACCGAGGAACCATTTCTATGGCTACAGCTGATTACGGATTTCATTGACTTTAAACTCTGAGGTGTGTTCTTGTCTTTGGCAGTAGAAAGTTTTCTCAGCGGACAGAATCCTTGCAGTTGCCTGGTGTTCAATTGTTAATTGCAGTTGAATAGTAGCCTATAACCACAAAACCACCGATTTTAATTATTCATATTCTCCTTTGTTCGTCAATAAAAATTACTAAGACTAATGCAAATTACATGCCTTTTGAAAATTACAATCAAGCCTATTGACACCTTCGTTAAAAAAAAAAAAGGCATCACAATTACCAGCCTTGTAATCAAAGCTTCTGGAACTTTTAAATGTTGTAAAAGGGGTTACACCGAGAAGCTGTCAGTTGGTAGAAATCATAGCCTCATGAGCTGTCGGGGAAAGAATGGCGCAGGGTTTTCGATCTCAGCCGTAGGTATGGAAAATATGCTGCTGCCCAGAAAGGTGTGGAAACATTTTATTAAGAGAAAATGCAGAATGGGAGATTAAATCTAAACCTATAATTGGAACGCCCCAAGCCCTGTGGATCCAAGGTCTTAAAAAGTACCGCTCGATGTTCGCTAGTAAAAAGTTTTCTAAATTCAAAACCCAACAAGGTTATGCAAGTACGGAGGGCCCAGCTTGTATTTAATCCTGTACTGTTCTCCTCGTTCCTGACAAACCGCAGTTGCTCTGTTTGGCAAACGTGCGACAACCTTCCATGCTTCAATGCAGACTTGAAGTTGTACTTTATACACCCACAAAAATGTTCCATTCGAGTCTATGGTCGTTTCCTGGAATTGATCGATGGTTTAAGAACATTGAAAACATAGACGGGAAATGTTTTACATTTTCGATGTCATCTTATGATTGCCAGCTGTGATGCTTTGTGTTACGCAGCGTTCCAGATGGCAACAATGTCAGTGAGGCGGTAACCAAAATCCGAGAAACAACGGACCGGAATACCCCTGCCACCGGAATACGATCACAAGGCAAATGTAGTATCGATGAAAGCGGTCCCAATGCAGTATGTGTGTAATAAAGAATGTTTATTGATTGCCTTTTGTCTGGGATACTGAAACTGTTTTCTAAAACAAATTCAGTATTGCCATCTGAGGCTGAAGCCCTAACATATTGTTCTCTTCTGTGTTGTGCAACGTATTCGTTACCCAAATAGAATTGTTTTCATTAGTAATGTTGGTCTGTCAAAGGGTTTAGTTGGCATTAAGATGTATCCAGTGCCCCCCTCCCCCCTATTTTAGTTTTCACTTGATTCGAAATTAAGAAAAAAGATTTAAATTTCTCGCCAGACAAGTGTGCGCAAGCGAAACGCGTTCTCCAAAGCCGTAACAGAGGAACGAACGTGATCATGGGATAAATATGCTGCAGCTTTTGTTTGGAAGGTTTTCTTTTTGCCGTTTTGTGCCACCAATTATATAAAACGTTATCAACACAGAATGCTTCCAATAATGTAAACGGCGAGAGGATTGGTGCCCTAATGAACTCTGATAGAGATGGATGTCCTTTGGGAACGCGTGGACCGACCTCTGTATGGGATTGTCTGAAAAGAGTTGACATTTAGGTGTCATTTGCATTCGATTACCCTGTTTACTTTGCTTTTAAAACTCTGCACGCAAAAAATGCAATTAATGGAGTTCTCTAATAATTACTGAAATAAATAAAAATGCCTCTGTTTAATGGAGCCCCATTCAAATTAAACCTTCCAATTAGGGCTATTCTTATCCTGCCCTTTTCAGCACGACATTTATTCCATATTTGCTTCATAATTTCCCTAGCAACACCTCTATATGAGTCTCTTGTTTTGCTGTGAGCGATAGTTGACTAAGTGCTTGGTTGGTGTCTCCGCTCATGTTACTGTAATTCTGGCTGCTCGGGATATTCGGGGTATAGGAGAGAGAGTGGTGTCGTGGTGTCGTGGGGTCGCTGGACTCACGTGGGGCTGACTTCAGCTGTGCCAGTGTCAGTGCTCCTTTGAGGACTTTCAGACAGGGAAAACGGAGATGGGAACATTTTAGTTGCTGCGGTCATTTGGGTCATTGCTGGGTATTATTAACTACAGTGACAAGACGTGTGCGTATTCCCTCAACTCTCCTTGTAGATTAATGATGGGATGCAAAAGGTCTGCAAATATAGCTGGCAGTGGTTTGGTGTCTGTATGGCTTCCTAGATTGCTTTAAAATGATCAGTCTAGCAGTCATTTATACAAATTTAACTCTAAATTCTGGCCAGCACTAGCATCATGGGTTTTCAAGGACCTTTTCTGAAAAGAAAGGCCAAGCATTCTATTATACAACTAAAATATGTCCCTTTACCACCTCTACTGAGTGTGAAGACTTGTCTGGAACCTGAAGGGTTGTAAGATACGTGTGCTTTTATAAACTGCTTTGAGATGTAGGTTTTTGGCCTAGCCCAGTTATCCTTGATGCTTGATTAAGTTGCTGCCCTTCATTCTATTACTCTTTTGCATTGTACACATGTTCTTTGACAATAGTTTATTAGCTACCTAATAGTTGCTTCTTAATTTTTATGCAAAAAATGTTGATTTTTGGAAAAAACATTCCGATTTCTCTCCCTTGTTGCATAATCAAAGCTAAAGGGTTAGTAGGCCTACAAGTTTAGATGTTTTCTAAATTGGGCAACCTCTAAATTGAAGTATAAATCGGCACTCTTAGTACTTAAATCATATCATATGGTTACGTGGTGAAGATAATAACTTATTGATCATATGTAGTTGGGCTGGGGTTTATCCATGAACCCTGACCGCAAATAATTGCCACTGACATCATCTGGGGCTAAGGTTCATAGCCGTTTTGGCAAGTTTCCCTCTACCAGTAGTTTGAGGAAGGGGGTATTTTCTTTAAAGTTATTGATGTGTTTTATCAAATGTACTTTGCTCTGCTATTGACAAAAATAACAAACATTTTAGCTCTTGTGTGTGCAAATGCTTTGTTAAATTGAGATCAAGGACACGCTTGCTTCCCAATGGTGGATCGAGTAAACGTGGAATGCCTGAGCATTAGGGAGTTGTTTCGCGTTCTCTGTGAATTTCCTGTAACGATTTTACTAATTTTACCGCCGTGCAACATTGACAGCGTCACATTCACACTGACTCCTTTTTTTAAAATGCTACTCAATGATATTTGGTGTCTGGGTTTAAAATAAAAATTCCATACCAATTACCGACATTCAGACAGGGTTATTTCATAGAGCTTAGCTGAGCTGGGCCTTGATTAAACCTCAGAGGATTCTGCTGATTTCATTGTTTGTGCAGGCTGAGCTTTTATTTACACAGCCTCGTTAATGAATCACTGCGGTACAATAGTATCCGCGTGAGACGATAAACGGGGACTACCTTGTTAGTGTTTCCAGGTGCGTTGTTGATATTATTCCTGACACAAACATGTCTGTGTTCATTGCTCCGCCAGAGACTTGTCCATAAATGTTGAATGCCTACTTTTTTTACCGTGATATATAATGATGGCACCTAAACTGAAGTGTTCCCAGCGGGAAATGGACGGATACTTATTACTGTGCTCTGGATATTTATTCAGGCCCTTGTTTAATTGTAACCAAAAACATAACTCGACAGAAAGTGTAATGATTGTGGAACATTTTTTCCTTGATTAAATTGGAAACGAGGTTCATTGTAAGAACCACGATGGATGGGCCAGGAGATGAACGTATAACTCGTACAGGAATCCCTCATCTTTGCTTCCATCCGGCGTCTCGGGTCCAGCCTTACGAATGCTCCCGACCACTTTCTGAACTCGGGATGTAAATATTCATTAGCGCGAGACGGACGAACCCGGGTTTTAACTGGCCGGAGGGTCGCATTGGAGACGTGGTCACAAGTCTTCCTCATTTGAATGCAGCGCTAAAACCGGGCTCTGAAGTGCTCAAGGTGAACTGTGGGAGCCGCCCTCTTCGCCTGTTTACTCGACCGTCCGCGGCTGCCCTTTCAGTTCACTTCACCCGTTTTCTCCCCGGTTCCCCCAGCGGAGCGTGGGTTTTGTCGATTCACGGCACAATGCCACTTCAATCAGTTACCGGATGAGCCTCTTTCTCTTCATATGATTTTTGTTTTTAAATTAAAATGAGAATTGTTCGAGGTCTGCCTTCAGCTCTGTCTCTGTCTCTCTCTCTCGTTCTCTTTTTCTCTTTCTCTCTGGTGCACTCTCTCTCTCGTTCTCTCTCTCTGGTGCACTCGCTCTCTCTCTCTCCCTCCCTGGTGTACTTGCTCTCTCTCTCGCTCTCTCTCTCGCATAGTGCTGCCCTGGGGTAATGCTACTGTGGGCTTTGAGCGTTACCTCAGGCTGGCGCGGTGCCAGACAGACGAGTCCCAGGGCTGAGAGCCTGCTTGTAAACGCGGAGGCGTATGTGTGAAACACGTCTCTTACGGGTTGCAGTTTATCAACATTGTGTTCAGTTTTCTCATTAAGAGATGTTTCTGTTTTCACAGCCTGAAACACATTATCCTGTCTTAAGAGGTTTGAAAAATACGCGGATTCGCAAAATGATATTTACTTTAATGAACGTAGGATATACTATTCATACAGATGGAGTTCACCGTCCTGTTGGTCCTGGAGGGAATCTGATCCACCACTGGCATTGATATTCATCGCAATCAGTTTAACAATATAGTTAGACGTGTAATATGTAGTACCATTCTCCTTTACCTGATTAACTGACAAACTCACTGCACCGAATGGCCTTTTCAGACGCTGCAATTCTCTACAGGGGCAATCACTCTTGGGCATTTCCCCATTTGAGAATTACGGGTGCACAGTTTAAGTAATCATTGTTGATATATGTAAAGTTAGTTTTCTGTTAATATTTAAACTCAACTGATATCAAAAAGCACAGAAGGTTATTCAAGTAATGATTTCAACCAGTGCAAGAAATTGCCTACGAGATATTTGTCCCAGAATTTTGTCACATGAAAAAAGTCTTTAAATAAAAAAAAATAAAAAAATAACTTTTGCTATATAAAGGCGCAGATTATAGATATGCGTTCTACAGATGTACTGTTTTGATGCTTTGTACACCATTTTCACAATTTTGTGCCTTTCAAACAATGTAAATGAAAACCTAATTTCAATGATTTTAAAGATTATCCAAGAAAATTATTTTCTATATATTTTGTAAAATGTTTTTTGCAAAACATTTTTTATTTTTTGATTAATTGACCAATTGATTGTTTGAAGTTCTCGCCGGTTAACATTAAGCAAGTAGACTTCAATGACTACTCCCATCCCAGTCCATGGTGCAAAAGACTTGAATGTAACTTAGCTATGCTCACAAATGAGTGATACATCATTTGGGAGTGTTGTAAGCCCCAGTGGGTTGTTTTGAACAGGTGATCAGAGGGGGAGCATCCATTGGCTGGAAAAACAGATATTTGTGACTTGCGTCCCATAACAGCAATATGTCTGCACATCTGAGTGTGCGCACTAATGTGTTGATATTGTTTGTGGCAATTTTGAGCCAAAACCAATTAGACCTATACAAATTTTTTTTTTTTTTAAGTGTATAATTCACTGTCTTAAAACTGATCTGTTTTTAGCAGGCAGTCTGTGATACCACAGATGTTTTGCTTGTACATAATGGTCAGGGAACCTTTTAGCCAGCCAGACAGTTGCTATGGTTACCACTTGTGTCTTACTTGATGTTACTTGCTTAAAAAAAAGAAAAGAAAAATCTGATTTAAATCGTGCAAATTTTTTTTAAATAATTTCATTTATAAAAAAGGAATATGAATCCACCAGTGACGTGTAGTCATTCGAGCAGACAAATTGAGGAAACTCAAAATTAATGTTTTCTGAGATAAAATCTGAGGTAAAAACAGAACGTTAGCCAAAGTGTGGCGGTCGAAAAACGTAACTTTAACGTTGGTTTTTATTTAAGTATTTTTAAACAGGGCAGAAGAGCAGGCATAGTGCTTTACAGTGAAGGACATGTAGACTGTGTTGAGGTATGCAATATTTACTTAAAAACCGTTCCTTTTATAGACCTAAGTAACTTCTTCAGTCACTTATGACTACTTGGTGTGTGCTTTTACTGTTGGAAGGTTACATAATTCTTCACCTCATATGTGAATATGTCTATGTAAAATGTATGTGGTATGAAGTAAACGATCATTTGAAGCAAATCCTGGCAGGGTATGGCTATACTCTTGTGACATCATGCTTGGTTATTTAACGTGTTTCACAACACACATACCCACAAGCACACAGACAAGCTTGAGATGAAAAAGTCAAAGACTTTAGTATTTATAAATGATCAAAGCATTCGTTTATTTTACTCTCTGATCTAAAAGAAAATTAGGCGGAAAGAAATTTAGAGACTCTCTAAATGGATCGGCCTGGTGGCTATGTGGCCGTCGTATCTCGTTTACATTGATGATCAAATCAAACATGACCCATGGGACTTAAATGAATGTATGCCTGTATTTCCTGTCGTTGGTTGCTCTGATCAGAAAAGCACACGTATTAACAATTTTTTCCTAATTAAAATGACAAACGTTCTGTTAAAAGGATTTTTTATTTTATTTTGCATTGCGTAACTTTCAGCAGGCCTGTAAGGTTTCTATTTATTATGCAAGTACATTAAATTGTTTGATCACATACACCGCGCCCACCTTCATCCTCCGTTCTTCATGTCACAAGGGAAGCAATGTTCATTTTGTTTGCTTTGAAAACATTGCTTGTGCTCGGCCAATCACAGACGGCTGTTTATCCTGCACAATGAGCGTGTGTTGCTGAGCCCTGGGCCCGTTGTGGAAGGCTGACCGACGGGTGCTCAGCTCGGATGCAGGCGGATCGGAATGACTGAGTGCAAATGTCACCAGCACTCAGTCTGCACGTACGGGAGCGTTGAAATCCTACTTGTGTTCAAAGGCATTCGTCTGTGGGTATCCCAGCAATGTGAATTTGTGCAGTAGTCTGCACTATTGGTTAGGGTGGCTGTGTTTGTGAATCCAAATGGGAAAAAATGTGGTTTTACTGAACTTGCTTATTCACAGCAATGATTTTTAAAAAATCATGTTTTTTAACATGCCATCTTGAATAAGTGATTCAACGCAAAAGCCCTCTTTTTGATGGTTATAGCTCCCAAATAAAAACGTTTTGTGGAGAATCAGCCTTTGCAGCCTAGTTCACAGGCCGGTCGCCAGGACGACTGTGGGTCATGGTAAACATTCAGCGGTCCGTTGTTAGCTTTCCTGAGCTAGGACCTCAGCACCACAGTTCTTACTCCCTTGTGAAAACACAGCTTGACGCAGAGCTAAATCCGGTTCTCCATCTCCAGGGACTATTTTGAGAATATAGATTCATCCTCTTACGGGGTGATTTTGGTGTAATTTCCTCAGCGTTTGGTTCTTAGTTGCATAACCTCTTTGGACATTTGTCTCCCGCTATACGGTTGCCAATAGCAAAGGAGCCAACCCTGAGCGGGCTGAAAACCAGCGGACACACTCGGTGTGAAGTTGTTTAAGCTATGGAAGAAAAACAACGGTTGTGTTGAGTGACGTTGCTACAGTCATTTACCATTTCAGGTCGATCCCAAGAGAGTCATTAGTTTAAAAAAAGAAAAGAAAGGGTGCCTGAATCTCTTCCCACAACCAACACCGTCCCTCCTGGGTGTTTCTCTGTAGCTTGGCTCCAGCGTTGGGTTCATTTAAACCTCAACTGTGAGCTCCTTTGTAAAGATTTCCATCTAGCACGCAGCTGATTTTTCAATATGTAGTTGATCTGAATCGCTTATTATGTTGCTTAAAGCTATTTCAAAACGACAGGCTTTTTTTGTTACAGTAATTTAAAAGCAAATTAAGTTTTTTAAAGGTTGTCCGTCTTCTATGGCAAATAATATTTGTATTGCGGAATTGTTTTCATTAACAGCAATTTCTTTTCAGTGATCACATCAGATACATTCAAAGCAAGTGTCAATGCCTTTTTAAATGAGTGAATGATTGTTTATGGTAGAAACGTGGTACTGTCATTGGTTCCTTGGACTGCTAGAATATAAATATTTATTGCTGTTTAGTCATACCTTTAATGCATTATCAGTAGTCCATGCTGAATTTGATAATATAAATCAAATTGATGAGCTCTAATAATAAAGCAATGGCAGGAAACCATCTAACTTAATTTGATTTTTTTTATTAAAAACCGATTGGAATAAGATCCATGGTAAACAGTCCTTATCTCATGTCCACCAAAGGGCAGTCGGGTTTTTCAAGGCATGTCTGGTCAGGAAACATTACCTTCATGAATTATGCTGCTGTAGACGACACAATAAAGTAATAAACGGTAATGCTAAAAATATTCAAAAGCGTTCACATGCGTGTCTCCAATTCGCTTGTGAATCGCCAAGGGATTGCTGTTCTTGAAACGCCACAGTCTCTTGTAAGTCTGCGTGAATGTCTCGTACGTCTCATTTTTATGACAAATCTGTAGCTGGTCTGTCCTCCGTCCGGGTGATCATGATGACATCCCTGTGTACACAGCTAAGGAACTGGTACACAAATGGATACACAGTGCCTTTAGAAAGTTTGCAAGTATTTCATGTGATTCCCAGCGTTTGTGGTAAGAGGTACACACTGGTACGCAAATCCCAGCGTTTGAGGTAAGAGGTACACACTGGTACGCAAATCCCAGCGTTTGAGGTAAGAGGTACACACTGGTACACAAATCCCAGCGTTTGAGGTAAGAGGTACACACTGGTACACAAATCCCAGCGTTTGAGGTAAGAGGTACACACTGGT